>SJYV01003245.1:1245847-1256698 GCA_006410875.1 Neotragus pygmaeus
ATTTGACCTCTGGTTCCTCTGCCTTTTTTAAAACCAGCTTGAACATCTGGAAGTTCATGGTTCACGTATTGCTGAAGTCTGGCTTGGATAATTTTGAGCATTACTTTACTAGTGTGTGAAATGAGTGCAATTGTGTGGTAGTTTGAGCATTTTTTGGCATTGCCTTTCTTTGGAACTGGAATGAAAACTGGCCTTTTCCAGCCCTGTGGAGGTGTTTAGAACAGATTTTATGATCTCAATCCTTGCATTTCTTAATATCTAGCTGCTGCTGCTACTGCTGCTAAGTCACTTCAGTCATGTCTGACTCTGTGCGATCCCACAGATGGCAGCCCATTGGGCTCCGCCATCTCTGGGATTCTCCAGGCAAGAACACTGGACTGGGTTGCCATTTCCTTCTCCAATGCATGAAAGTGAAAAGTGAAAGTGAAGTCACTCAGTCGGGTCTGACTCAGCCTACCAGGCTCCTCCGTCCGTGGGAGTTTCCAGGCAAGAGTACTGGAGTGGGATGCCATTGCCTTCTCCGCTAGAGAAGAGAAGCACTAAATCCCTTCGTGGTGATATCAGATCCTCATGACTTACAAAAACCTTTCTAAAATAATGAGCGTTTAATGATATTGAACTCCCCCTTTACCAAAACCTTATATATTGACTTTCCCCCACTGCCACTTTGGAGCAGTCTCTCAGAGCTATCTGAGACGCTGCCTCCCAGTCTGCAGTCCTCATTTTGCCCAAATAAAACTTAACTCACAACTCTCAAGTTGTACATCTTTTTTAGTTGACAGTATTAAATTAATACCTGGTAACATAGACATGTCTTTAAAACCATCAATAAGTATAATACTTTTATTGTACTTAGGTTTACTAGAGGTCAAATAAGATTGTATTCTGTTACAAATTTGTTAACAAGAAATGTACCTCATTGTGGAAAATACTTTATGGAAACTAAGATGTGTTTTCAGTAAAGGTATAAAAAATAATACTGAAAAGAGTTATGCATGATTAGTATTTTCTAAAATTGCATTACAATTAGTTGGATGAATGGGTTTTGTTAGGAATGACACAGCCATAGGAAAACTGGTTAGAGCCAACTAGGGCCAAGATGACTTTTACTAGACCTTGAGCCTTGGTTTGTATACCCATTGTGACATATCAGCAAGCTAAATGATACACCCATCAGCACTGACTAAACCTGATCGAATGTTCTAAACCCTTTTGAGTGATTTTTTTGATAAAACTTCCTGAATTGAATTCTGCTAAAGTTCTTTTTGATCTCTAGCCAACTTTAGGATACCTCAGAGGGCCCCTGAAACATCCCAAAAAGAGATGTTAAGATAATTTTTGTTTATCTGGTTGGTTAAATTGCATGGGAAATATTATCAAATGAGCAATAAATCCTCTTAAGTTATAATGTATGATAAATATTACTGATATAGATATCCTAGAAGTTAATGGAGTTCCTAATATTCTGATATGTCCTGGTATTCTAGTGAGAAACATGATGACTTCACAAAAGTTAAAAAAGGACTGAGTGAACCAGCAAATATGCTTATAACTTTTATGGTTTCTATCTGAAAATATTATGGGTTTGAATCTCTATTTTCTGTGAATAGGGGAAACCTTCCTCTCAAACTATGACTGTAATTTGGTAAACCCCAGATGAACTCCCCAGGTCAGTAGGTGCCCAATATGCTACTGGAGATCAGTGGAGAAACAACTCCAGGAAGAATGAAGGGATGGAGCCAAAGCAAAAACAATACCCAGTTGTGGAACCTGGAATGCTAAGTCCATGAATCAAGGCAAATTGGAAGTGGTCAAACAGGAGATGGCAAGAGTGAACATCGACATTCTAGGAATGAGCAAACTAAGATGGACTGGAATGGGTGAATTTAACTCAGATGGCCATTATATCTACTACTGTGGACAGGAATCCCTTAGAAGAAATGAAGTAGCCATCATGGTCAACAAAAGAGTCTGAAATGCAGTACTAGATGCAATCTCAAAAACGACAGAATGATCTCTGTTTGTCTCCAAGGCAAACCATTCAATATCACGTAATCCAAGTCTGTGCCCCAAACAGTAATGCTGAAGAAGCTGAAGTTGAAGGGTTCTGTGAAGACCTACAAGACCTTCTAGAACTAACACCCAGAAAAGATGTCCTTTTCATTATAGGGGACTGTAATGCAAAAATAGGGAGTCAAGAAACACCTGNGATAGCATTAGTCCATTTCCCCTAGTTGATTGAGAAAATGCTGAAGCCTCCCCAGTGCTTGCCCCAAAGCCCCCCTCTCCTTAGGCTGGTACGAGGTCCTTCCCCGCTGGGCTCGGCCCTGCCATGACAGAGGGCGCCCCAAGCGCCGCCCGCCCCGAGAGGCTCTGCTCACCGTGGGCCCGTGCATCTCACGCTCGCAGCCCCGGGAGCATCGCGACTCCTCCACTCCCGCTCGAGGAGCCCAACCTCAGAGCCGCGAGCTGACGGCCCCTTCGCAAGCAGCGGCCCACAGACAGAACGCGGGAGCCTCTGATCCCAAACCAGTCGTTCTCCTGTCTCCACGACGGTTCTGAAACGGTGCTGTCTGCTTCCTCATCAGCTTCCGGCCGCTACTGGTTCCTTCTCCAGGAAGCCCCTTACACCTTCTTAGCCTTCTGCAGGCCTCTGCTTGTCCGCCAAGGGCCGGGCCTGCCTGAGCTGCACATCTTCACTCGGATCACCCCAGTCAAGGTGAGCGGCTTCCTCCGCTCAAAATCCAAGAGCACGGGACTTGGCTTGTGAATGCGCGTCACCAGTCGCTTGGTGCTGGGCCTTCCTTGCTGNTAGGACACGACTGAAGCAACTTAGCAGCAGCAGCAGCAGCCTTTATTTTAATGAAGAATTAAATTTATGCCCAGCTTTGTTTGGGAGGCATACAAGTCTTTAAGAAAACTCCCTGCCAAGCCAGAGAATGCAAACTCAGCCACTTGGATTCCTTTCTTCCAGTGCAACACTGACCCAGGCACAGTTGGGATCATCTTCACATCTGGTTTGTGGTCTGAGCTGGTTAATGGTTAACCTGCATCACTGAAGCTTAAGCTCACACTACTAACTGGCTTGGGGAAAAAATAGCATTCATTCAACATCAGTGCTGGGAACACACCTGTCTGTCATATAGAGTCCCATCGTGTTCTACAGGCTTGATATGTTTATCAAAGAAATAATGAAAGAAACACTGTCTGAAATAAAAACATACCAGTCTTAGGACATGATGAAAAGACATCAAACCTATGTTGCTTTGGACAGAACCAGTGCTCCTTGCCCCCATCACCCACTGTAGCTGCTGGACTCAAGGCCAACAACGCTTTCATTTTTCCAAAAATCAAAGCTTCCTACAAAGGATGACTGTTTGTCAGACTTGAAAATATTCCCAAGAATATGCCATGGGCTCAGAAGCTGTCTCTTATACACANCAGTGCTCCTTGCCCCCATCACCCACTGTAGCTGCTGGACTCAAGGCCAACAACGCTTTCATTTTTCCAAAAATCAAAGCTTCCTACAAAGGATGACTGTTTGTCAGACTTGAAAATATTCCCAAGAATATGCCATGGGCTCAGAAGACAACTTAATAAAAAAGGATTCCGGAAATGTTTGGGGCAATAGCCACATCAATGGAAGCATCAAAGGATTACATCTATCCCAAGGTCACTACTTTGAAGAGAGTAAAATCCATTTACACTGTAAATCTGATTTTTTGAAAAGTCAGCAGCAGCGACCAATGTCACTCCTCTCCTGACTGTCAATGTCACCTAACATGAGAGTCAACACATCACACAGCTAAAAGCAACACTGGAGCCAGCATTATAAACACCACCACATCCTCACAAAGAGCGTGCCATTCAACACAGAGCTCACGCAGTGGTTGTGAATTATTGCAGAGCCTCGCAGCATCCAGAGGGGGGATTTACTTAGGCATTTCGCACAGAAAATGTTAAAGTTGTTAATCAAACACTGAACCCCATGGGTCAGTAGAAAGGAAACACTATTTTCACAGTGAGATCGGATCCAGTAGCTGCAATAAGGACAAGACACCACGAGAAAACAAGGGAATGTCAGAGGAATCAGAGAACTTGATCGGCTTAGAGGGAGGCATGCATCATGCACCAAGAGTAACTGCATGATTTCTGAAGCTGTTCATTCTCAAGTCCAGTAAAACTCAAAAGAAAAGCGTGCAAGCCCCCATCCCTCTCTGCAGACAAGAGTTCCCTTGTCCATCACCAGTTCAGCACAAACCTTGCATTCTGTTGAAAACATACATTGCAATACATTCAACAAAGCAGAGATATGTTTGTTCTTGAATATTTAGTTCACAAGGTTTTTTTTTTTTTCAATATTTATATATTTAGATCTGCCGGGTGTTAGTTGCTGCATGCAAGATCCTTGCTATATCATGTGGACCCTTCAGTGTGACACAGACTTTCTAGTGATGTTGCCTGGGCTCTGAGGCACAAAAGCTTAGTTGCTCCAGCATGTGGGATCTTAGTTCCCCCACCAGGGATGGAACCCTCATCCCCTGCATTGCAAGGGGGATTCTTAGCCACTGGACTACCAAGGAAGTCCCACATTTATCGACTGCCTACTATGCTGAGTGCTAGGCTGATGTACTAATGGTGATCTGAAACAGCCACGTCCCTACTCTCATCAAGTGTATGGGTAAATTAACTATGCTGTTCAAAAAACCAATGACAAATTTCTTCTAAGAATTCTTTAATTCTCCCTTCATTTTTCATGATAGAGGCCTGCCTACAAAAGGGCTCCAACTAACATTTTAAATCTGCAAAAGTACACAATATTGCTATCAACGACCACATGTTGAGATTGCCATGTTCACAGTTCCTGGGCATTAGACCTGGGAAACCAAGTCTTTAATATATAACTTACGTTACTAAAAAATGTAACCAACTTAATTTTACAGGAGCTATTGGATGATTAACTTGTGTTACTCCACAAGGGACAGATGCTGACAAAGAATGCTAAAGTTTCTTATTTACTTACTTTATGCCAAGCACAATTAAGTATTTCTACATAATAACTCATTTAGTTTCACAAGATACAGCCATGTGGGTATTGATTTATCCCCAGTTTACAGATGATAAATTGTGCTTTCAACCTACTCAAGCTTACACAACTAGCAAACATTTAAGTCACAATTCAAATTCTAGTCCAACAATGAGAGAAAAAAAAAAAAAGAACAAACATATAAACATATGGATACCAAGGGGGAAGTGAAGGTGGGATGAACTGAAAGGTTGGGATTGACAATATATACACTATTGATGTTGCTACTATGTATAAAACAAAAAAGGGCTTCCCAGATAAAGAACCTGCCTGCCAATGCAGGAGACCTAAGACACACAGGTTCGATCCCTGGGTTGGGAAGATCCCCTGTAGGAGGGTAGCAACCCTTCCAGTATTCTTGCCTGGAGAATCCCATGGACAGAGGAGCCTGCGAGGGGCGGGGGGCGGGGGCTATAGTTCACAGGGTCACAAAGAGTTGGACTTGACTGAAGTGACTTAGCTCGCACGCATAAAATAAATCACTAATGAAAACCTGTGATACAGCACAGAAAACTCTACTCAATACTCTGAGACGGCCTAAATGGGAAGAAAATCCCCAAAAGAGGGTATATATGCAAACATGTAACTGATTTACTTTGCTGTACAGCAGAAACTAACACAGCAGTACAAAGCAACTATACTCCAGTAAAAATTAATGAAACAAATTCTCGTCCAAGCTCTTCATCACATATAAAACTGCCTCAGAGACAAAAGAGATAGATGTAAAATCTGATGACCACACTCAAATCCTTATACACATGAACCTCATGCAGAAAGGAAGACGCCAGAAGCTGACAACTAGAAAGCAATAAATGTTTCAGGAAGGTAAACAATCAGCCTGGGATGATGGCGGGGGCAAGGGGTTGGTGGAGGATTAACAGGCTTGGTCATTAAAATATCTTGGAGGGGAATTTCGGAGTGGCAAGGGTAACAGTGAGTTTTCTGTGGGAAGCAGTAGATGGGTGACGAGGAAGTGGAGGCAGCCAGCAAAAGGGACTAACTTTAGGCTTGGCAGGAAACTGAAGGAAACACATAGAATTCCAGCTCCAAGAGAAAGCAAGTCCAAGGAAAATGACAGTTCTATTTAGTGTTGGAGAAATCTGAAGATCCTTATAGAAACTGGTAGAGAGAGGAAGAAATGCAAGAATGAAAAGCAGAAAATAATGTTCTAGAAGAAAAAGGAAAGGCTGGAGAGGCAACCCTTTAAAAGAAGGCTAGATGATGTTTTCATCAAAGAGGGGGGAATTTTTTAATTAGGTAGAAAGGAGATCAAATGAGAGAGATCCTATTTGATCACCTTGAGATTATCAGGGAAATAGGAATCAAGGTCATCTGCCAAGACTGAAGGAGATTTGAAGAGAGGAAAAGGTTCTGATGAGGACCACAGGAATCAGTACAGGGTGTGTGTATGCATGTGTGTGTATGCACTGACATATACCCACACATGAGCACACACACACCTTCTGATTAAAATACTTCTCTCAGAAACCATAAATAACTCAAGGAAGTCTACTTCTGGTATATATTTTAGGTTCCACTCCCACATTAAACCTATCTTAGCCTAAATGGTTGCTATCCTCGTATATGACTCTATTTTCAGATAGTGTGCAGAGGAGGGAACAATGCAAACAAGAAAGGTTCATTTGTCTCAGCTTCTGTCGAGGCAATAATATGATGAAGAGGCAATAATATGATGAAGAGGCAATAGTATGATGAAGAGGCAAGATTGGATAGAGAAATGTTAACATCTTACAAGGCCCTGAAACACCTGGTAATTAATTTTTTAGAAGGAAGAAGGTTTTATTTCAATGGTAAGAATAGTCATCATCACCAAGGCACAGGAGAAACAGAAAAAAATCAGGGGACCTAAGAAGTAACAGAGAAGCATGGTCTCATGGCCACACACTAATTCTTATACATATGGGTCTTCTCCAAAAAGGAAGATGTCAGAAGTGATAACTATAAGGCAGACGACTGCACCTGAAACTGGTTCTTCCAGGCAAAGGAAAACGAAGGGAAGCCTGCTTCCCTATACCATGCCAGGATTGTGATTTCTCCCACAAAGCAGCCAGATGGGCTATAAACTCCTTCAGAGGTAGAAATATCAATTCACTCAACAAATATTTCTTTAACACCTATGTCCCAGACACTAAGCTAAATGCTGGGGGAGGGAAATGACTGGCTTTCTGTATTAGTTTATCTTTGGCTGTGGGGATTAAAACTACTCCAACTCAGTGGCTTAAAAATAACAACTGTTATCTCACAGTTTCGGAGGAGGTGGCTCTGGCTCAGGGCCCTGTGTTGGGGGTCCCCAAAACAGCCCCCGGGGTCAGTGATCACTAGAAGGATGCACAGGACTCATAGTATTATTCTCAGCTCTGATTTATTACAGCTAAATCAGCAAAAAAGGTCTGGAGTCAAGTCCATAGGAAACCAGGCACAAGCTTCTGAGAGTTCTCTCTCCACCAGCAAGCTTAATTCCCCAGCATTGTAGCGTGACTACAATTTGTGAAATACTGTCTACCACAAAGCTCAGTGCCCGAGCTTTTTACTGGTGGCTGTTCTCATACCCACCGTCTGTCTAGCACATACCAAAACTCCAAGCTCCCAGATATTAATAG
Organism: Neotragus pygmaeus; assembly: GCA_006410875.1. Taxonomy (NCBI): domain Eukaryota; kingdom Metazoa; phylum Chordata; class Mammalia; order Artiodactyla; family Bovidae; genus Neotragus; species Neotragus pygmaeus. The sequence continues at coordinate 1,253,555 of SJYV01003245.1, forward strand.
AAACAGGTGTCCACAGTAAAAAATAGTGCTTGCACCGTTTAGTAAACCATTCTCACCGTCAGTTAGGAAATGGTGGGTGGTGGTGGTGGTGGTGGTGGTGTGCTCGCTAAGTCATGTCTCACTCTTGAAACCCCATGGTCTGGAGCCCACCAGGCTCCTTTGTCCTTGGGATCATTCTGCCAAGAATACTGGAGTGGGTTGCCATTTCCTTCTCCAGGGGATCTTCCCGATCCAAGGACTGAACCCATGTCCCCTCCATTGCAGGCAGATTCCCTGCTGAGCCACCAGGGAGGCCCCAGAGAATGGCAGAAACCCTCCCTACATCCAAGTTCTCAGATGCCAACCAAGAGCCAGTCTTGCAGACAGAGCTTTCTAAGAATAGCAGTGTCGGGCCTACCACGTGAATTCTTTTATACGCAGTATCCCATGAGGTTGCAGTCAAGGTGTCAGCTAGGGTGCCCTCATCTGAAGTTTTGACTGGAGCTAGAGGTATGCTCATAAGAAAGTTCTCACACATGGCCACAGGCTAGAAGTTCTCGCTTTTGCAGGATCCACATGGCTGCCTGCACATCCTCAACATACGGGAGCGGGCATTCCCCATGGTGAGTCATCCAAGAGAGCAAGTACCTGACCCAAATGGAAGCCCCAGTCTTAATGAACTTATCTCAGAGTGACATAGCATCACTTCCACTGCTGGTCACAAAGACCAAGACTAGTACAATGTGGGAAGAGGGGGTGCCAAGGGTCAGGGGTCATGCTGGGCTGTCTTGGAGACTGCCTACCACAGCCTGGCCTCTGGCTCCCAATGATTCACATCCCTCCTACCTGAAAAATACACTCACCCCTCCCACAGTCCCTAAAAGTCTCATCCCATCACAGCATCAGTTCCAAGTCCAGGCTCTTGTCATCTAACTCAGGTACAGATGAAGCTCCTTCACTGTAGCCCCTAATATATGGTTCTTCTCAGTCTGTAGACATGAGTCACGATAGCAACACACACTCAACATGCAATGGTGGGACAAGCAGAATATAACCCCTATAAACACTGCTGCTCACAAAGTGGGGGCGGATGGAGAACACCCAGGGGTAGCAATTCTGAGTTCCGTGATTAGGTCTAGAATTAAGGTCTGAGAGTAGTTCTCTGTGACCCTTGACCCCACCCTCTGGACATTTGGTTTTTGCCTCTCTGTCACCCTTCCGTTTTCATGAAGGGTAGAACACATCTGCAGCTGGGTAGTGTCCTCAGCGTGACTCCTACTTGTTGATCCCTGGGGGTCCAAAAACCTCTCCATTTTGTTCTGTCTATGCTTCTTTCATTTCAATCTGATGGCATCTCTCCAAGTATGACTCAAAAACTTAGAAGGTCTTCTGTGATGCCTTTTAGGCTTTATTCCATTAGACCAAAGCCCCACCATTTTGCACTTGGCCCCTCCTCACCTTGGGTTTTTGCTGGGGCATCACATCCTTGAGTCCACAAGAAACACTGTGGTTTGATCTAGAGGATCTGTGAAGGCGAAGATCTAGAGGATCTGTGAAGGGCCTTTTGGCTGGCTGCTTGGTACTGTGAGACATCATCTTTGATTCCTCAGATCTTAAGAAAAGATTTCACAGTCACACCCTTGGCTTCACTTTTGGAACTTGTTTTTCCTAAAAGTAACCCAAATTCGATCTTTGCTTAGAAACCAATTCTTGCTATTAATCTTCAAAAACAGCTAGTCCTGGCTTTTTTTTGCTGACTGCTTCTACCTTCAGCTTTTCTCTTTCTTCTTGCAATTTTACTATAAGCAACAGGAGAAAAAAAAAAAAAACAGAAGGCACTTTCAACACTCAGTTAGAAATCTCCTTAACCCACTCAGCTCATTAGGTACATTTTCTATTTTCCACATTATTGCAGGCAGCAGTACTGCTAATTTTTTTGCCACCACATAACAGAGGCTCTCCCTTTTCCTGTAAGCCTTTACTAGCAGCCTCCTCAATGCCCAAAGTTCTATAGACGATGTATTCAAGGCACGTTAGGCTTTCATTAACCTGTTCCTCATGGTCCTTACCCCTTTTTACACTGCACTCTGCCAAGATTCAAGGCCACTACCACAAAGATGGGCTTGATAAAGGACAGAAATGGTGTGGACCTAACAGAAGCAGAGGATATTAAGAAGAGGTGGCAAGAATACACGGAAGAACTGTACAAAAAAGATTTTCATGACCCAGATAATCAAGATGATGTGATCACTAATCTAGAGCCAGACATCTTGGAATGTGAAGTCAAATGGGCCTTATAAAGCATCACTACGAACAAAGCTAGTGGAGGTGATGGAATTCCAGTTGAGCTGTTTCAAATCCTGAAAGATGATGCTGTGAAAGTGCTGCATTCAATATGCCAGCAAATTTGGAAAACTCAGCAGTGGCCACAGGACTGGAAAAGGTCACATTTCATTCCAATTCCAAAGAAAAGCAATGCCAAAGAATGCTCAAACTATTGCACAATTGCACTCATCTCACATGCTAGTAAAGTAATGCTCAAAATTCTCCTAGCCAGGCTTCAGCANATGGGAGGAGAAAGGGATGACTGAGGATAAGGCGGTTGGGTGGCATCACTGATGCAATGGACATGAGTTTGAGCAAGCTCTGGGAGTTGGTGAAGGACAAGAAAGCCTGGCATGCAGTCCATGGGGTGGCAAAGAGTTGGACACGACTGAGTGACTGAACTGAACTGAACCAGGAACCAAACAAGCACCTCACAAGAGGGTCTTGGAAAGGGGCCAGATGAAGGCTCATGAAAGAACCTCGAAGAAAGGAGTGGTAAAGATGGATGGCAGGGGAAGCAAGAGGAGACCAACTCCAATACCAACCTGCAATCCCAAATTCCTAACCACACAAAACCCTCACTGCTAAGAAAAAACAGCCATCAGAGCAATTGGGATAGACGAGATGAATCTTATAAAAACTCCAAAGACTGTAACAAAAATATGCCAAGAGTTTCCAGAGATTATCCAAGGCATCACTTCTACTTTTAAAAACTTAAGAAAAAGCGGCTTCCCTGGTGGCTCAGGGGTAAAGAATCCTCCTACCAATGCAGAAGACGCAGGTTTGACCTCTGATCCAGGAAGAGCCCACAGGCTGTGGAGGAACTAAGCCCAGGCGCCA
>SJYV01003245.1:1256798-1280212 GCA_006410875.1 Neotragus pygmaeus
GCAGAGAAAACTATTAGAAAAATAGAACATCAAACGAGCAAAAAAATATTACACAATTTACATAATAAAAAACACAATCCTCTTGATAATGGCTCCATGTTCAGTAGAAGAAAAGTACACTGGAGAACCCACACACCTTCAGGTTTGACAATAAACCAGCCCTCGTGGAGATCGTCACCCCTATGTGCTCCTTAGACTTACCACGCTTAAAGGCACAACGTAAGCAGAAAACTTATCTTAAATAGATATTATAAACTTCTCCAATGGGAAAATAAGTCCCAAACTTAAAAAGTTTGTCATCAAGAAACACATCATATATACCTTGTTAATAATTTAACAAGGCCTAAATGCCTCTTCCCAGCCATGCTCCCTGACCCTGAGAAATCTCATTTGGACTTCAAGCCGAGGTCTCACGGTGGAGTGTTCAGCCAGCAGTTTGACATGTTACAGGGTGGTCCTGGGAGAAGAGGGGCTCCTGAGAACTGCGCCCCGAGACCCCCTGGCTGGTCCACTCCCTCTTGAAAGAGCACTGCCACCCATTGAAGCAATGGGCACTGAAAGATTGGATCGTAGTGATGAACAGGAAGGTCAGCTGAATTTTTTCTTTTTCTTTTTTGCTTTAACCACCCATTAGGCATCATAACTACGATGATGAGATACGGAGTGTTTGTAGATTCTTGCACCACTGGATCAATAAAGCATTTTGTCACCCAAAAAAGTCCACAAGAGTCTGATAAACTGTACATCTCGCTCCCGCTAAGGAGCTTTACATAACAATACTCATTACCAAGGCAGATATTAATATATTTTAAATTATACATAAAATTATACACAACACATATTTAGTTCCATCTGAAGTTGAATTCACACGCCTGCGTGGACATGCCACAGCCCCGCCTCTCCGTCCATCCTCGCACGCTGGGGTGATGGGCCGGCACGAAGTCGCGCCCTCTGGTCTCCATGGGGGTGGTTCTCAGGGGTCAACAAAACACGGGCTCTTAGTGTGTCAAAGTGGGGTGTCCACGCCTGGCACGGGGCCAGGCCTCTTTGCAGCACTGAGGCCCCTGAGTACCCGTGGGCTCACCTGCAACAGGGCGGGCCCTTTACGAGCTGTGTCCACACATCCTGTGCTGACGGATCTGCTTCCCATGTCAGGCTAGTCGCCATCCTAGGCAGGACCCAGTCAGCTCACCGTGCCCGCCTGGCCGTTGGGGTGGCGGGGAGGAGACCTAGCCCAGCCTGGGTTCCCACTCCCCACCCCTCCTCACCCCATGCACGAGGCAGCAAACACAAGCGCAAGGCTCCTGCTTGCAGCCCTCCTGGTGAGGACAGATGCGACCAAGGGGCAGGAGGGAGCAGCAGGGGCCCCGGGGGGCTCAGGGTGGGCGGAGAAGCCCCAAGGCTGTAGTCAACCTGCAGTGTCCAAACGCCATGGGATCAGGTGGTCGATCACTTGATGGAGACCAAAGGGCTCAATGGAACAAAACCCAAAGCGGGGAGATGCCAAGTGAGGCTGATACTGTATCAACTGAGCAGCAGTCTCCCGACCGTGGCTCTACCACAGCCCCTCTGGGTTTCTACAAACCCACCTGGCCCAAAACCAGGGAGGAGGTGTAGGCAGTGGGGGATGGGGGCCATGCAGGGTCCTGATTGCCCCAAAAGGTCCCATCCCCACCCACGGGCCCAGCTGATTCTTCAGAGACATTGCGCCCCTCACTCTCCCACACAGGGCCTGGGAGACCCTGGGTTTTCACAAGGTCACGCACATGCAGGCAGGGGCCCACGAGTGGTGGGAAGGGGCACTTCCTCCCCACAAGCGGGTCTTTCCAATGCGAGTGTTTGGGGCTGGTGCCCAGGGAACCGAGGACACAATGTCCCCAGGGGTGTCTCTGGAAAATAACAGCCAAACCCTGAAACTGAGTCTGGGCGGGGCTGAGATGTGAGACTGTTGGGCACTTCCAGTGGTTATTTTCTGCCTCTGTGTGTGTGTTTATGTGTGTATGTCTTTGTGTGTGTGTGTCACATTTCTGTGTATATGTGTGTGTATCTGTGTGCATGTGTATATACATGTGTGTTGTCTCTGTGTACACGTGTGTGTGTGTGTGTGTGTACGTATGTTGTCTGTGTATCTCGTCTCTCTGTGTATGTGTGTGTGTCCATCTCAGGCACAGGAAGGCGGGCTGTGACAACAATGTCTCCCATCCCTGGGTGGGGATGGGACCTTTTGGGGGCAATCAGGCCCCTGCACAGCCCCACCCCCACCCCCCACCTACACCTCCAGCTGAGCTTTGACGCCGCTCAGTCTCCTGGCAGCACGGCCCCCACACAGAAGAGAAAACCCCTGGCAATGGTGTGAAACTGTCTCTTATACACATCTCACTTCCTCCCCACAAGCGGGTCTTTCCAATGCGAGTGTTTGGGGCTGGTGCCCAGGGAACCGAGGACACAATGTCCCCAGGGGTGTCTCTGGAAAATAACAGCCAAACCCTGAAACTGAGTCTGGGCGGGGCTGAGATGTGAGACTGTTGGGCACTAGCCCCAAACACTCGCATTGGAAAGACCCGCTTGTGGGGAGGAAGTGAGATGTGTATAAGAGACAGTTTCACACCATTGCCAGGGGTTTTCTCTTCTGTGTGGGGGCCGTGCTGCCAGGAGACTGAGCGGCGTCNACACCTCCAGCTGAGCTTTGACGCCGCTCAGTCTCCTGGCAGCACGGCCCCCACACAGAAGAGAAAACCCCTGGCAATGGTGTGAAAGCCTCTCTTCACAAAAGCACGGGTCACTGAACCCCATCCAATGACCCAGGGATCCTTTCCTCGGATGGGGCTCTGGCCCAACGTGGAGGGTGGGGGCTTCTGATACAATGAGGGGCATGGCTCCAGGAGAGGAGGGGGCCATCCGCCCGTGAGACGCTGAGACCCACCTTCTCAGCTGGAGGACGAGGCGTGTAGCTGGCTCAAGTGTCAGCTGTGCACAGTCTGCTGGGGGTGGTCAGGCTCAGAAATTTCAGCCGGAAATAAAGAAGTGAGAGAAACTCTACCCGCCACCTTTCCTGCACACCCTCGTTCCCTCACACTCTCCGCCTCGGTGGAGAAACAGCAGACAACTCGAGCAGACAGGTGGCCAGCAGGCCCCAGGAAGAGAGCAGACAACCAGAACACCTCAACGAAATAAGTTAAGATTCATCAAAATATGGTACAGCACCAGCTACATAAACCTAAATACTTTTCTTTGGAAACCCGAGCTTCGGGCTCATCATCCCCACTTTGGAAGATTCGCAAGTGAGACCGTGAATAAAGCTCCCACGAGTGACCAGAGGAGACGACAGAGCCTGCAAGCGCGGCTGGGCCCTCACCCACCTGGGCCGACCCTGCTTCACTCATTCTTGCATTTTTTTTTTTCCTCCTCCAAGAACTTTCTGGGGCAGAGGGAGAAAAGCCAAGAGCCATCAGTTTATCAGGCTTCTTTCTACCAGATTTGTGTCAAAGGGCAGAGGAGGACTGTGAAGAAGGCTGAGCGCCAAAGAATTGATGCTTTTGAACTGTGGTGTTGGAGAAGACCGTTGAGAGTCCCTTGGACTGCAAGGAGGTCCAACCAGTCCATTCTGAAAGAGATCAGCCCTGGGATTTCTTTGGAAGGAAGGATGCTAAAGCTGAAACTCCAGTACTTTGGCCACCTCATGAGAAGAGTTGACTCACTGGAAAAAACTCTGATGCTGGGAGGGATTGGGGGCAGGAGGAGAAGGGGACGATAGAGGATGAGATGGCTGGATGGCATCATGGACTCGATGGACATGAGTCTGAGTGAACTCCGAGAGATGGTGATGGACAGGGAGGCCTGGTGTGCCGCGATTCACGGGGTCACAAACAGTCAGACACGACTGAGCGACTGAATTGAACTACATTTTAGTGTTTTGTTACCTCAGCACCCCACTTCTACTACCAAAATCTTACTAGTTACCTATAGCTGTGTACTAAGCCACCTCAATTAAAACAATAAGCATCTATAGCTTCACATGCTTTCTAAGAGTCAGAACTTGGGAGCCTAAATTCAGACAGATGGTTTCAGCTCAGGGTCCTTCATGAGTTGCAGTCAAGCTGATGGGCAGGGTCTGTAACATTTAAAGGTTCAACAGGGGCAAGATCTGCTTCTAAACTCACTCAGGTGGTTGTTGCAGCCCCCGTTTCTTATTAGCTGCTGCCACGTGACTGAGTGTGTCTCCATCCATTGCCTGCCTATCTTCCCAACACGGCAGCTGGCTTTCCATAGAATGAGTGGTCCAAGAGAAAGAGCCCAAGATGGAAACTTCAGTCACTTACAGCCTAATCTTGGGCATGAGAAACCATCACTTCTGTCGTAATCTGTTTTTCACATACATGAATGCCAGGAGGTGAGGCTTACTGGGGGCCACCTTGGTGGACGGCTAGCACACTGCCCTCCTGGAAGTCTAATGGGATGGCAGCCATCAGCAACTACTTACCAGAAACATTAATAAGGGCCATTAAAAAGCACACAGGAGAAGTTACCACCAGCTTACCCGCAGGAGTCAAGCTGTTGTGCCAGAGGAGGTGATGTGGACATAATTCAGGGCTCAAAAGGGATGTCTGAGATCTGCCAGACACATAGAAGAGCCTCAGCCTGCTCGAAGCTTCCTATGCATTTCTCTTTTTGCATATCCTACCTGCTTGGTAAATTCAATAACCCCAAAGCTCTTCCTAAGAGCAGCTATAGAACAGCTTACTTTATCATCAATATTTTTGGAGGACACATTACCATTTAACAGATGAATCAAAAGCATAATGGTCAATGACAAATGCTGTACTTGGAAATGCCTCTTGTAAAGGTCAAACTTGAGGAGGAAATATGGTGAATAAAAGGGAAGTACACCATTTGATAACAAGTGGGAAAGTTGGAATAAATGCCCCTAATTTGGTAAACTACACAACTTTTCAACACATAATAGTGATTATTTAAATAAGAAGGCAAGAAAAAAGACAGAGATGAAGAAAGAAATGCTAACCAAAGGACTCTTCACATGAAACAGATGCAAAGCATGTTTAAATAGTGGATGAAAAACTAGGTCAGGCAAGCACAATTCAGTTTAGTTCAGTTCAGTCGCTCAGTCGTGTCTGACTCTTTGCAAAGTTACTTTTTCTTTTAACATTATCATTGATATACTCTTATTACAAAAATCTGTAAATAAGCATAAGAAAGTCACACATGACCTTAAAGTCTAATGAAAGTGAAAGCCGCTTGGTCATGTCCAGTTCTTTGCAACACCATGGACTGGACAGTCCATGGAATTCTCCAGGCCCAGAATACTGGAGTGGGTAGCCTTTCCCTTCTCCAGGGGATCTTCCCAACCCAGGGACTGAACCCAGGTCTCCTGTATTGCAGGTGGATTCTTTACCAGCTAAGCAACAAGGGAACCCCAAGAATATTGGAGTGGGTAGCCTATCCCTTCTCCAGCGGATCTTCCCAACCCAGGAATCGATTCTTTACCAACTAAGCTCTAGAGATAACCACTAATTGGATTATAGATTGTACCTTTTTAGACTGATGGATAGACAGGTAGAGAGACATACATATACCACACACACATATATGTATGTATAGATGTGCATTGCTCTATGTTTTTCATGAATATAAAATTAACACACAAATAATAAATTCATGTCCAGGTAGTGCTTTTTACAGTCTAAATATTATGGAGAAGTATGAGGTAGAAAGCAGAATTTACCTGCAATTCTTTTGTGCTCAGTTAGCTAAGTTATGTCTGATTCTTTGTGACCCTATGGATTGTAGCCCAGCAGGCTCCTTTGCCCATGGGATTCTCCAAGCAAGAATACTGGAGTGAGTTGCATTTCCTCCTCCAGAGGATCTTTCCAGCTTAGGGACCAAAACCCACATGTCCTGTGTCTCCCGCATTGGCAGGCAGATTCTTTACCACTGAGCCGTCTGGGAAGTCCAGTCAGAAAAAAACACACTGCTTACTGTTGTTGGTTCAGTCGCTAAGTTATGTCTGACTCTTTGCGACCTCATGAATGGCAGCAAGCCAGGCTTCCCTGTCCTTTACTATCTCCTGGGGTTTGCTCAAACTCATGTTCATTCAGTCAGTGGTGCCATCCAACCTTCTATCTGCTGCCCCCTTCTCCTCCTGCCTTCACTCTTTCCCAGCAACAAAGTCATTTTCTTACAGACACATTAAATGCAAATATGATTTTAATGCAAAAATGGCTCATGCTGGTTAACTGCTTCTCTCATTTAAAAGTATATGGTGGCTATCTTCCTCTGTAAACACGTGTACATCTGCAATATTCTGAATGACTACAGAGTTTCAGAATAGGTATGTAGCATAACTTACGTAACCAATCCCTAAGGGGAGCATTTATGCTGCTCCCAATTTTCCATCAGTGTTGATACCTTTACTTACACACCTTCACATACCTAGCAGTTACTTCATCAAGATAAACCTCTAGAATTAGGTACGTTATGTCAAAAGAAATTCAGTTTTGAAGAACTTCTATGCAGACTGCTGCATGTTCCACCATAAATGTTACGCCAATACCATAATAACATAGGGTTATACCAACACCCTAACCAAGAGGGTACAAATGTCTCCAGTACCATGTTCAGCATCTCTGAGGACTAGAAGCTAATGCAGTCTTAACTTTCATATCATCAAACAGCAAACAAACATTAAGATCACACCCTTTAAAATATTTAAAGATCATTTGAACTTCTTTGTGATTACACATCCATGCTTTTTGCCAAATTTTCATGGAAGTGTTCACTGTTTTTCTATTGATTTCTAAGTGCCCTCCCAACTAGATGCACACCCATTTACATTTCTAACATCCTGGCAGCAAAATGTTATCAGCAGAACATAAATAAGAACTCAGAGTTGATAAAACATTGAGCCATGTTGAAATCTTCCTAAGGTGTGTGCTCAGTCATGTCTGACTCTTGGCGACCCCATGTACTGTAGCCCACCAGGCTCCTCTGTCCATGGAATTTTCCAGACAAGAATACTAGAGTGGAGGGATCAAACTTGCAACTCCTTCCTGCATTGGCAGGCAGATTCCTAACCACTGTGTTACCTAGGAAGTCGTGTCATTCATTAATTCCACTTCTGGGTATTTATCCAAAGAAAATGAAAACAATAATTCAAAAAGATATATGCGCCCCAACATTCATTACAGCATAATTTAGAACAGCCAAGATATGCAAGCAACGTAAGCACCATATACACACACAGACACACGCACGTATGTACACATGTAAATAAATATATAATGGAATATCACTCAGCCATTCATAGGCTCTGTAACTGCTCAGCTGGTTACTCTTGTCATCTTTCTGGTAGAGGAGGAGACATGTATGGAGGGGAAGGGGAGAACCCAGGGATCGGCAAGAGTCACACAATTTTAAAAGTTTTTAATTGTCTCAATTTGAAGTATCATGAAGTTGACCAAAAAATTAGCCAAATATAGAACTTCCTACTCCTTGGAAGGAAAGTTATGACCAACCTAGACAGCATATTAAAAAGCAGAAACATTACTTTGCCAGCAAAGTTCCGGCTAGTCAAGGCTATGGTTTTTCTAGTAGTCATGTATGGATGTGCGAGTTGGACTGTAAAGAAAGCTGAGCGCCAAAGAATTGATGCTTTTGAACTGTGGTGTTTGAGAAGACTCTTGAGAGTCCCTTGGACTGCAAGGAGATCCAACCAGTCCATCCTAAACGAGATCAGTGCTGAGTGTTCATTGGAAGGACTGATGTTGAAGTTGAAACTTCAATACTTTGGCCACCTGATATGAAGAGCTGACTCATTTGAAAAGACCCTGATGCTGGGAAAGATTGAAGGCGGGAGAAGAAGGAGATGACAGAGAATGAGATGGTTGGATGGCATCACTGACTCAATGGACATGAGTTTGGGTTAACTCCGGGAGTTGGTGATGGACAGGGAGGCCTGGTGTGCTACGGTTCATGGGGTCACAAAGAGTTGGACATGACTGAGCAACTGAACTGAACTGAACTCAGCTATTAAAAAAGAATGAAATCTTGCCATTTGTGACAACATGCCTGGACCTAGAAGGTATATGTTTAATGAAATAAGCCAAAGAAAGACATATGATATATGATTTCACATGTGAAAATTTTTAAAAATGAACAAATAAATCAAGACAGAATCAGACTTACAGATAAACAGAAAAAACTGGAGATTGCCAGAGGGGTAAGGGATGGGGAGAGCTGGGTGACATACGAAAGGAGTTAAGATATATAAAACTTCCAGTTATAAAATAAATAATTCATGGGGAAATAATGCACAACAAAGGGATTACAGTCAATAGTATTAAAACAATCTTGTATAATGACAATAACTAGGCCTATAATGGTGATCATTTCATAATGTACAAAAATATAAAATCACTATGTCGTATACCTGAAACTAATACTGTATTGCAAGCCAATTCTACCTCAATTAAAAAAAAAATAATAAGGCAAACCACTTGTTCTCCACACACACACACAAATAATAATAATAGAATTAAAAAATAAATGAAATGCTGGGAACAGTGATGTGCATCTGTAGTCCTAGCTGCTCAGGTGGCTGAGGTTGGAGGATCACTTGAGCCTAGGAGTTCTGAGCTGTACTGCACTATGCCAATTGGGTGACCGCACTAAGTTTGGCATCAATATGATGACCTCCTGCAAGCTGGGGACCACCAGGTTGCCTAAGGAGGAGCGAACTGCCCAGGTCAGAAATGGAGCAGCAAAAACTCCCTTGATGATCAGTAGTGGGGTAGTGCGTGTGCATAGCCACTGCACTCCAGCTGGGCAATAGCACAAGATCCCATCTCTTTTAAAATTTTAATAAAATAAGAAATAAATGAGTGAGTTATTGATATGTGAATTATATCTCAATAAAGCTGTTAAAAAAATCTTTCCAGAGCAATGTAAAGTCAAGGTGGTCAATAAATGAGTAAAAGAGCAGCCTCGGCTCCATGAGTCCATAGAACAATGACAATATTTTTAAGCCCTCATAGAGGGGCTTTCTTTCACTCACTATCTCATTCCCTAAAATACAGAAACAAAATGCTCATTGATTTGTACTTTACATATCTTTGGTCAGCAGTTAATTCATGCTGAGTGGGACAGGAAAAAAAAATAAGCTGTTGCTTGGGCCAGCTCCCAGGGTTACGAATGTTTAAAGACTACTCGAGGGCTAAGATATTTGCAATGTCACTAAATTCAGTTTTGCAGTAGCACAAGTGTTTAATTTAACTGAAGCACAAGCTCACACATACAGAAAACCACCATGAAGCTAGATAACAGACCATTTCTAAAAGAGAAGCAAAACAGGCTTATTTATAAGAACAAGTGCACGCCAAAGGCAGCAGTGCCCAGAGAATAAGAGATGTAAAAATCTATCTCCCCAGAAGTACACAGTCCTCTGCCACTCCTCCAGGGTTTATAAAGTACTTCACACTGGCAGACTCCTCCATAATCATCATTAGCCATCCCCAAGGAGCCCAGAAGTTTCCATTTTTTGAAAGATTGGCAAGCCTGTTATATCAATGCATACCTTCCCTTAACAAGAGACTTCCATTCAATAAAGGCCAAACCTCTAATAAGAGTACCCATCATTTAAAGTCTGTGGTTTCTTGCTCCTGGCCCTCCACAATCAATGTACTACCAGAAACCAAACTGATGTTACACAAACGTTATAATCTGAAGTGCTTAAGAATGAAAGAAAATGCTAATGTGAAAAATGCCACCCAAGGCATAAAGGAAAAAATAATGAATTGAGAGGTGGGAAACTTGACCTTCAATCTTGAATCTGCTGCTCCCAACCTGTGTGACCCTGGTCTAGTTAATTAACCACTCTGAATCTCGGTTCCTTTATCTGCAATATTGGCTTCATGGTCATTCTTGCAGTGCCTATCTCATAAATTGTTGTCAGGTCAAATGAGATTAATGGCTGTCTAAACACTTCAACAGCTGAAGTTCTATAAACATGGGAAAGAGTACTATAACACTTCTAATCTCTAAAGAGCTCAGGGCCATTTAAGTATAGCACAGCTGTTTAAATATGAGAGCGAGGAATTGAACTCCTCCGAGGGAAAAATATTAATCCAAGTCACCTCTCCTTACATCCTTTTCATAACTCATTTGAGACCAAGCTGATTATGCTGTAGAAGCCAAAGACCGAGGTGTGAAAGGAAATAAGAGAAAACGTCCTTGATTTAGACTGATGAAACCGCTTCCATGTGAAACTCTACATTTGTCTGGCTTGTCGTTTGTGTTGTTGAGTGTGTTGCTTTTGTTTATTATCACAGAAAGCACTGATGTAAAATATTTAGTTCCTTTTGGGGTTTGGGCATACCTATATTTTTCTAGGGAAAAAAAAACACACACAAAACCCTGGGGAGACTAAATTTTCATAGCCAGGCGTAGCCATTCTCCAGTGGAATTTAAAGGAATCCTGTAAGGTAAGACAAAAATCATCAACACACTGATTTGGTATTCCGCCAATGTATAACCTCCGAAATTTCAAAGTCAGGGACTGATTTCTTCCCACTGAGTGGAGACTGAGAAAGGAAGCAGTACGTGTTCCAAATGTATTAGCCGAGTCTCATGGCTCTGAGCAGAGGCCTAACAACGGCCCATATCTGTGTCCGACCTCACACGCTGTCAGCAGAGACCACCAGCAGAGCCAAAGGCATAGTCAAGTCAGACACAAACAAGGGACCCAAGAACGTGCCTGGAATCCAGATCTAGATGATATTCCTCGTTCCACCCACTTCGGTGGGGGAGTGGAGAAGTCACGAGACATTCTGACACGCTAAACCATGTGTGGTGTATAGGCAGTGAAGAATTAATCAACTTTAAAACAAAAATTTCAATCTGCCAGTTTTTCTCCTCTTTTCCTCCTGTATCAGATTCCTTATGAGAATAGTCCCCAGCCTTCTGTCTCCAGTTACTCACCCTTCTCTACCCAGTGGCCCCTGGTGCAGCCTTCTGCCTGCATCACTTCATGCCACACTGCTCGCTGGTCCTGCCCCTGGAGACAGCCCCTTCTGTCGACTCCTCTGATGCAGCACGCATCCTGGCATTCCACCTACCCTCCTACTCCATCTTCTCATCCCTCTCCTGGGCTTCCCAGGTGGCACTAGTAGTAAAGAACCTTTCTGCCAATGCAGGAGACAGGAACGATCGCTTGGAGGAGGGCATGGCAACCCACTCCAGTATTCCTGCCTGAAGAATCCCATGGACAGAGGAGCCTGGCAGGCTACACTCCACAGAGATGCAAAGAGTCGGACACGACTGAAGCAACTTAGCACTCCCTCTTCTGGGTCTCGAGGACACAAGTCCCCTGAATTCTGCTTTGTGCACCATCCATTATCCACACGCCCTTAGACATCTGCGCTCTTCTGTGACTCTCTGTTCAGCTGTATGTGACAATTCCCCTCCTGTCCCCAGATTTCTGTTACTCCTCTTAGAGTTGTTATTATTGTTATTATTCTCATTTTCATAAAAGCCATCTTTTTACACCTACCATGCTTAAAAGTTTCCAAGTCCCAGAAATGGCTCAAGATGTCCCTCATATCCACTGCTTCCTCTGTATCCTTATGCAAAGATGTTGCAGTAACTTATGTGGATTCTTGTTACCACAATCTTCTGACTCTCAAAAAATTCTGCATCACAGTACCAGATAATTCTTCCTGAAGTAATGTATGTTACGTGACCACTGGGTGGTGTGGACCCTAAAGAAGACAGGACGCCAAAGAATTGATGCCTTCCAACTGTGGTGCTGGGGAAGACTCCTGAAAAGTCCTTTGGACAGCAAGGAGATCAAACCAGTCAATTCTCAGGGAAATAAACCCTGAACACGCATTGGAATCACTGATGTTGAAATTGAAGCTCCAGTATTTTGGTCATCTGAAGAGAACAGTCAATTAATTGGAAAAGTCTCTGATGCTGTAAAAGACTGAGGGCAGAAGGAGAAGAGGGCGTCAAAAGATGAGAGGGCTGGATGGCGTCACTGATGCAAGTGACATGAACTTGGGAAAACTTTGGGAGATGCTGAAGGACAGGGAGGCCTGGTGTGCTGCAGTCTATGGGTCCACAAAGAGTTGGACACAAGTGGGCAACTGAACACCATGTGTGTAATCACAGCCTTACTCAAAAATTGTCACTGCTTCTGCTTTCCAGATTCCTAATCTGGAAATTCCTAATTTCCTTTCTAGATGCCTAATCCTAACATCTAAGCTTCTCTATAATCTAGCCTTATCTCTGCTAAAACCCTCTATAGTCACAATATTCTGATGAGTTTGGATTTCTGTCTTCCTAAACTTCCTAAACAATAAACTGTGGAAAATTCTGAAAGAGATGGGAATACCAGACCACCTGACCAGCCTCTTGAGAAACCTATGTGCAGGTCAGGAAGCAACAGTTAGAACTAGACATGGGACAACAGACTGGTTCCACATTGGGAAAGGAGTGCGTCAAGGCTGTATATTGTCACCCTGCTTATTTGACTTATATGCAGAGTCCATCATGAGAAACGCTGGGCTGGAGGAAGCACAAGCTGGAATCAAGACTGCCGGGAGAAATAACAATAACCTCAGATATGCAGATGACACCACCCTTATGGCAGAAAGTGAAGAGGAGCTAAAGAGCCTCTTGATGAAAGTGAAAGTGGAGAGTGAAAAAGTTGTCTTAAAGCTCAGCCTTCAGAAAACTAAGATCATGGCATCTGGTCCCATCATTTCATGGCAAATAGATGGGGAAACAGTGGAAATTGTGGCTGATTTTATTTTTTGTGCCTCCAAAATCACTGTAGATAGTGATTGCAGCCATGAAATAGANAGGGCCTCCAAGGCCTGCAGCACCACCGTCATCTCCCTTCCCTCCCCACTGTGCTTAAAAAGCTTCATCTCTCCTACCAGCATCAATAACCACACAGATCAAAGGATAACTTACTTGGAGATAGGGATCTTTGGAAAGCTGATACAAAGCAAACTCTCCAGAGTAATGTTCATCCTCTAAATTTTCAAAGAAATGTCTGAGACTTAAGGGCCTGTTGAATTGTATCTCTGGACCTCCAGGTTTTGCTTTCATATGCCAATGAATGTCCAAACCTGTATCTCAAGCCAGATCGTTCTTGTCAGGTTAAGACTAATATATGCACTTCTTACCAGCAACCCAAACTCAACATGTGCCCTTGTGCTTTTATCTCTTTGCTGCCCTTCTTTCTCCGTTATTTACATGTAAGTAAATGATATCAGATCTCCCAAAGGTGTGGGCATCATTCAGACACCTTTCCTTCCTTCTCCATAGAAAAAATGCCAGGTTCAGACGATTCTAATACATCCCTCTTTGCTTTTCAATCTATCTGCATCCCCATCTCAGTTATCAGTAATTTGTCCAGCCACCCCCATCTCTAATCAAGATTGTTGCAGAAGGCATCGAATTGGCCTCTCTGCTTCTACTCTGCCCTCTTCAACCCATTAAAACATGTATACCAAATTTAATTATGCATTTCTTCTGTTTAAAACCTCACCATCAGCCTGCCCTGTGCCTCCCTGAAATGTCTCTATCCCACCCCACCACATGAGCCACAGTTCCCAGAGTTTCAGTCTTTGTCCCTCCTCCGAAGAGTTCATGCCACTCGCTCCTCATAATGTCCTTTCTCACCTTTTTTTTTCCTACTGCCAACTCCCCCTTCTACCCTCTCTCTTCCTGCCGCTACACACACACACACACACATACACACACTGGCTTGGTAAGTCCCTTACCCTTCCATTCTCAGCTTAGATGTCATTTAATTCCCTTATTCATCAAATGTTTACTGACTCTCTACTATATGCCAACCACAGGGCTAGCCCTAGAGACAGAGCAATAAAAACAGAAGTCACTATTCTTGTCCTGACAATGCTAATCTTATTGGGACATTAGATCAACAATGACCAGTATGGTGATCTCCCAGCTGCCTGCAGTCAATCCCAGGCTTGTAGGATCTCCCACCCTGGGACCCAAAACCCACATCTGTGCTCCCCCAGCCTTTGTATCATCTGCCTTCCCCGTATCTGCCTGTAAACTCTTCATAGGCAGGACTGTGTCTTACCTGTCTTTATTTATTATTGACAGCTGGTACCGTATCTGGCATCCAGGAATTGTTACAGGGTCCCCAACCTCCAGGATCTAATGCCTGATGATCTGAGGTGGGGCTGATGTAATCAAAGCAGAAACAAAATGCACAATACATATAATGCACTCGAGTCATCCCTAAACCATCCTCCCCAACCCCTAGCCCATGGATGGAAAAATTGTCTTCCACAGAACTAGTCCCTGGTGCCAAAAAGGTTGGAGATCGCTGCCGTAGTAAATCCCCATTGATTAATGAAAATTCACTCAATGAATATCAGCTGAAAAAGTCAGTTCTGCTTAGGAGGGGCCCTGTAAGGCGAACAGAATGGAAACAACTAGAGTGTGTGTTGAGGGGGGAGGTTCCTCACCTTTTGCTTTTCTGGGCTTTGCCAACTCTTCAAATCCTAAGTAACAGGCTTCTAACTAACACCAGACTTGCTGGCTGCATTTTGTGTTAAACAGCTATTCCCAGCAGTCTGTCCTGCCCGTAGGGTAAATACCAGTGTGCTCAACTGTGAACCCAATTAGAGGCACCTACCCCCCATCCCTGTGACTCTGGGGGCCTCAGGAGGCCAGTCACCAAGCTGGGCCTTTGGTCCCTGGAAGCTGAAGACAAGTAAGCGCCGGTGAACTCGGCTGCCAGGAGAGGCCCGGGAGCTTTACTCCAAGCCCCCTGCTTCTTCCTGCATAACTACCCCCACCTCTCTTACCGCAGGGGTCCCCAACCTCTGGGATCTGATGCCTGATGCTCTGAGGTGGAGCTGATGTAACCATAACAGAAGCAAAGTGCACAGTAAATGCAATGCGCCTGAATCACCCCAAAACCATCCCCTCTACCCCCGACACCCTGCCCGTGGAAAAGCTGTCTTCCACGAAACCAGTCCCTGGTGCCAAAAATGTTGGGAACCATGTTACTGTGTGAAACAGGTGGAGGATGGGAGAGAAAACCAGAGAAAAACCACACCCTCCTTCATGAAAAGTAATAAAACAGGTTGGATACGTGCCAGTAAGATTTTCTTGAATCTATAAAATACAAGTGAACCATTGTGGAGCGCCTGCTTGGGGCCCGGGTCTAACCTCTCGATATCCATTAAATCATTTGATCTTCTCAAGGTTTCTAGGAGGTGAGGATCATTATTATCTCATCTCCAGATTAGTGTCCAAAGGTCCAGTGAGATTAAGGATCCTCCCTTGGGAGTCCCCCCGCCACCCCCAGCCAGTGCGGGACGCAGCAGGAGGCAAAGCTGTAGGCTGACTCAGAGCCCAGGGTGGGCAGCTCGGCCCTGATGTCTGACTTCCCAAGAAGAGGGAGGTTTAGGGGCAGGACCAAGAATACCCTCCCCCTGTTAAGGGGCAGCCCCTCAGTCTGGCCAGTTATTACCAGGCAGTAATGACATGTTCCCAAATCTTCCTATTTTTCAAAAGAAGGTGGAAATCTAGATTTTTTTTTTTTAAGTGGAGATGAGGAAAGGGAGAGATCACAGGATGCTTTAGCCAGAGGGACTGCTGCTGCTGCTGCTAAGTCGCTTCAGTCATGTCCGACTCTGTGCGACCCCATAGACAGCAGCCCACCAGGCTCCCCCGTCCCTGGGACTCTCCAGGCAAGAACGCTGGAGTGGGTTGCCATTTCCTTCTCCAATGCATGACAGTGAAAAGGCAAAGTGAAGACGCTCAGTCGTGTCTGACTCTTAGCGACCCCATGGACTGCAGCCCACCAGGCCGCTCCGTCCATGGGATTTTCCAGGCAAGAGTACTGGAGTGGGGTGCCATCGCCTTCTCCAAGAGGGACTGAGGGGAGTACAGTTACAATAACTGAGATGGGCTAAGGCGGAGGAAGAGGTTTGGAAGGGAAACCCTGCATATCTAGTTTCGACCTGCTGAGTTTCTGGTGTTCAAGCCGCCGAGGAGATAGTAAGATCTCTGAGGCTGGAGCTGCAGACCCGAGATGCAGATAATAGAGAAGGCTCTGGTTACTTTGTTATCTGGCCACCCCCACCTCAGTCCTCAATTCCACATAGAAAAGGAGGAAAAACACTTTTAAACACCCCATCTCGTTTGTTCTGAGGATGGAGAAAACACCAGGTTGGTGTTAGTTTCCTGAGGCTGCCGTAACAAACTGCCACAAACTGACGGACAGAAACGCACTCTCTCACAGTTCTGGAGGCCAGAAGTCTGAGATCAAGGTGTCAGCAGGCTTCTGTTTCCTCTGAATGCTCTAGGGAACCATCAGCTCCAGGCTTTGCTCCTAACTTCTCCTAGCTCCCTGGTTTGTGGAGCACAAACCCAGTCTTTACATGGTGCTCTGTGTGTGTGTCTGTGTCCAGGTGTTCCTTTTTATAAGGACACCAGTGGTATTGGATTAGGGGCCCACTTTCCTCCGCTAACCTCCTCTTAACTAATTATATTTACCAAAGACTCTACTTCCAAATAAGGTCACCACTGGGAATACCTTAAGATAAATGCTAAAGAGACTTCTCAAGCAGAAATGAAAAGATGTTAGTTAATAGCATAAAAACATATGAAAGTATACAATTCCCTGCTAAAAGAAATTATATAGTCAAATTCAACATACTCTAATAATGTAAAGGTGATATGTAAATTACTTAATTCTAGTATTAAAAATTTTTACATGATTTAAAACAACCATAGATACAATGATTTAATGGATACACATGTATCTACTGTAATATAAGAAGATGTAAATTGTGACAGCAAAAACATAAAATGGAGGGGGGTAAGTAAAACGGTACAGATTTTGTATGTGATCATTTTAAAAAACACTGTTATAAGATGCTTTATGTAAGCCTTACGGTAACCTCAAGGTAAAAAACCATTATCAGTTCAGTTCAGTTCACTCCGTCGTTTCTGACTCTTTACAACCCCATAGACTGCAGCACGCCAGGCTTCCCTTTCTATCACCAACTCCCGGAGTTTGCTCAAACTCAGGTCCATTGAGTCAGTGATGCCATCCAACCATCTGATCCTCTGTCGTTTTTCCTCCCGCCTTCAGTCTTTCTCAGCATCAAAGTCTTTTCCAAGGAGTCAGTTCTTCACATCAGGTGAGCAAAGTATTGGAATTTCAGCTTCAACATCAGTCCTTCCAATGAATATTCAGGACTGATTTCCTTTAGGATTGACCAGATGGATCTCCTTGCCATCCCAGGGATTCTCAAGAGTCTTCTCCAACACGATAGTTCAAAAGTATCAATTCCTCGGCATTCAGCTTTCTTTATAGTCCAGCTTTCATATCCATACATGACTACTGGGAAAACCATAGCTTTGACTAGACAGACCTTTGTTGGCAAAGTAATATCTCTGTTTCTTAATATGCTGTCTAGGTTGGTCATTGTTTTTCTTCCAAAGAGTAAGCGTCTTCTAATTTCATGGCTGCAGTCACCATCTGCAGTGATTTTGGAGCCCAAAAATATAAAGTCTGACACTCTTTCCACTGTTTCCCCATCTATTTCCCATGAAGTGATAGGACCGGATGCCATGATCTTAGTTTTCTAAATGTTGAGTTTTAAGCCAACTTTTTCACTCTCCTCTTTCACTTTCATCAAGAGACTCTTTAGTTCTTCTTTACTTTCTGCCATAAGGGTGATGTCATCCACTTATCTGAGGTTATTAATGTTTCTCCTGGCAATCTTGATTCCAGTTTGTGCTTCATCCAGCCTGGCATTTCACATGATGTACTCCAAATATAAGTTAAATAAGCAGGGTGACAACATACAAACTTGATGTGCTCCTTTCCCAATTTGGAACCAGTCTGTTGCTCCATGTCCAGCTCTAACTGTTGTTTCTTTGCCTGCATACAGATTTTTCAGGAGGTAGGTCAGGTGGTCTGGTATTCCCATCTCTTTCAGAATTTTCCACAGTTTGTGGTGATCCACACACTCAAAGGCTTTGGCATAGTCAATAAAGCAGAAGTAGATGTTTTTCTGGAACTCTCTTGTTTTTTCAATGATCCAACAGATGTTGGCAATTTGATCTCTGGTTCCTCTGCCTTTTCTAAAACCAGCTTGAACTTCTGGAAGTTCACAGTTCACGTATTGGTGAAGCCTGGCTTCAAGGATTTTGTAGTATTACTTTGCTAGCATGTGAGATGAGTGCAATTGTGCAGTAGTTTGAGCATTCTTTGGCATTGCCTTTCTTTGGGATTGGAATGAAAACTGACCTTTTCCAGTCCTGTGGCCACTGCTGAGTTTTCCAAATTTGCTGGCATATTGTGTGTGCTACTTTCACCGCATCATCTTTTAGGATTTGAAATAGCTCAACTGTAATTCCATCATCTCCATTACCTTTGCTTGTAGTGATGCTTCCTAAGGGCCACTTGACTTCGCATTCTAAGATGTCTGGCTCTAGGTGAGTGATCACACCATCATGGTTATCTGGGTCCTGAAGATCTTTTTTGTACTGTGTAAGAAGATACACAATAATCTTATGTGTATTCTTGCCACCTCTACTTAATACTTTCTGCTTCTGTTAGGTCTATACGATTTCTTTATTGTGCCCATCTTTGCATGAAATGTTCCCTTGGTATCTCTAATTTTCTTGAAGAGATCTGTAGTCTTTCCCATTCTGCTGTTTTCCTCTATTTCTTTGCATTGATTGCTGAGGAAGACTTACTTACCTCTCTTTGCTATTCTTTGGAACTCTGCATTCAAATGGGTATACCTTTCCTTTTCTTCTTTGCCTTTCACTTCTCTTCTCAGCTATTTGTAAGGTCTCCTCAGACAACCGTTTTGCCTTTCTTTTTCTTGGGGATGGTCTTGATCACTGCTTCCTGTATGATGTCATGAACCTTCACCCATAGTTCTTCAGGCACACTGTCTATCAGATCTAATCCCTTGAATCTATTTGTCGCTTCCACTGTAAAATCATAAGGGATTTGATTTAGGTCATACCTGAATGGTCTAGTTGTTTTCCCTACTTTTTTAAATCTAAGTCTGAATTTGGCAATAAAGAGTTTATGATCTGAGCCACAGTCAGCTCCCAGTCTTGTTTTTGCTGACTATATAGAGCTTCTCCATCTTTGACTGCAAAGAATATAATCAATCTGATTTTGGTAGTGACTATCTGGTGATGTCCATGTGTAGTCTTCTCTTGTGTTTTTAGAGGAGGGTGTTTGCTATGACCAGTGTGTTTTCTTGGCAAAACTCTGTTAGACTTTGCCCTGCCTCATTCTGTACCCCAATGCCAAATGTGCCTGTTACTCCAGGTATTTCTTGGCTTCCTACTTTTGCATTCCAGTTCCCTATCATGAAAAGGACATCTTTTTGAGTCTTAGTTCTAGAAGGTCTTGTAGGTCATCATAGAACTGTTCAACTTCAGCTTCTTCAGCATTACTGGTTGGGGCAAAAACTTGGATTACTGTGATAGTGAATGGTTTGCCTTGGAAACAAACAGAGATCATTCTGTCATTTTTGAGATTGCATCCAAGTACTGCATTTTGGACTCGTATTGACTATGAGAGCTACTCCATTTCTTCTAAGGGATTCTTGTCCACAGTAGTAAATATAATGGTCATCTGAGTTAAATTCGCCCATTCCAGTCCATTTTAGTTCACTGATTCCTAAAATGTTGATGTTCACTCTTTCCATCTCCTGGTTTGACCACTTCCAATTTACCTTGATTCATGGACCTAACATTCCAGGTTCCTATTATAGATACACAAAGCAGAAGCAGAAATATAAACACACCACTAAAGAAAAATCATTAAATCACAAGGGAAGACAGCAAGAGAAGAACAAAGGAACTACTAAATGCTCAGAAAATAACAGGATGGCAACAGTAAGTCCTTGCATGTGTGCCTGTGAGCTAAATCACTTCAGTTGTATCCAACTCTTTGTGATCCTATGGACTGTGGATCCTCTGCCAGGCTCCTCTGTCCATGGATCCTCCAGGCAAGAATATTGACGTGGGTTGCCATGCCCTCCTCCAGGGAATCTTCCTAAGCAGGGATCAAACTCACATCTCTTAAGTCTCCTGCATTAGCAGGTGAGTTCTTTACCACTAATGTCAGTGGGGAAGCCCAGTAAGTCTTGCCAATTCATGATTCCCTTATACGTAAATGGATTAAATTCTCTAATGAAAAGACATAGAGTAACTGAATAGGTTAAAAAAAAAAAACCCAACTATACTCTGCCTACCAAGAAGTCATGTCAGCTTTAAGAATGCACATAGGCTGAAAGTGAAGAGAGGAAAAAGATATTCCACAAAAATGGAAACCAAAAGGGAGCAGCTGCACTTACAGACAAAATGGAGTTTAAGTCAAAGATTGTAACAGAGACAAAGAAGCTAATAACATAAGCTAATAACAAAGGGATCAATTTATCAAGAGTATATAATAACTGTAAGTACATATGCACCCAACATAAAGTGCATGAACATATTAAGCAAACACTAAGAGATATGAAGAGAGTAATAGACAGCAACACAGGAATAGTAGGGGACTTCAATACTCCACTTTCAACAACGAATAGATCATACAGACAGGAAATCAATAAGGAAACTCTGAACTTAAACTACACCTAATAAAATAGACCTAAAATACATATATATTCTAGCCAGCAGTAGCAGAAAACACAATCTTCTCAAGTGCATATAGGACATTATCCAAGGCAAATCATATCTTAGACAACAAATAGGCCTTAAGAAATTTAGGAAGATTAGTATCATATCTAGTATATCATCCAAAATCAATGGTATGAAACTAGAAATCAGTAACAGGAGTAAAGCTGGAAAATTCATGAATATGTGGAAATTAACACATTTCTGACCCACATTGCCGGTGGGTCAGGAAAGAAATCAAAAGGGGAATCAAAAAAAAAAAGAACAACAAATCTTTAAACAAACAAAAATGGAAATACTACATACCAAAACCTATGGGATGTAGCAAAAGCAGTTCTAAGAGAGAAGGTTATAGTAACAAACACTGTGTTAAGAAACAAGAAAGATTTAAAATAAACAACCTAACTTTATACCTCAAGAAAACAGAAAAAGACTAATTAAGTCCAAAGTTAGAAGAAAGGGAATAACAATGATCAGAATGTAAGTAAATGAAATAGAGACTGGATTAATAGAAAAGATAAATAAAATGAAAAGCTGGTATTTTGAAAACAGGAACAAAACAGACAAACTTCAGCTAGACTAAGAAAAAAAAAAGGAGAGGGCACAAACAAGTCAAATCAGAAATGAAAGAGGAGATATTACAACTGATACTACAAAAACAAAAGGATCATAAGAGACTACCGTGAACAGCTATATACCAACAAATTGAGTAACCAAAAAGTAAAGGATTAAATCATAGAAACATACAACCTTCCAAGGCTGAGCCATAAAAAAAAAAAAACAAAACAGAAAATCTGAACAGACCAGAAATGAGTCAGGGTATTGAATTAGTAATCAAAAATCTCCCAACAAAAAAAGCCCAAGATCAGATGGTTTCACTGGTGAACTCTACCAAACACTTGAAGAATTTATATCAATGCTNAAAAAAAAAAAAACAAAACAGAAAATCTGAACAGACCAGAAATGAGTCAGGGTATTGAATTAGTAATCAAAAATCTCCCAACAAAAAAAGCCCAAGATCAGATGGTTTCACTGGTGAACTCTACCAAACACTTGAAGAATTTATATCAATGCTTCTTAAACTCTTCTAAAAAATTAAAGAAGAGGGGACTCTCCCAAAATTATTTTACAAGGGCATTATTACCCTGGTATCAAAGGCCAACAAGGACACTGCAAAAAAAAGAAAATTGCAAGCCAATATTCCTCATAAACATAGATGCAAAAATCCTCAACATAATACTAGCAAACTGAATTCAAAAGCACACTGAAAGAAACACACATCACAATCAAGTGGGATTTATCACTGAAGGCAAGGATGGTTAAACACATGCAAATCAATAAATACGATACAACACATTAACAGAATACAGAATAAAATCATATGGTCATGTCAATAGATGCAGAAGACGCAGTCAACAAAATTCAACATTCATTCATGTTAAAAAAAAAACAACTCAATAACGTAGGGACAAAAGGAATGTATCTCAACATAATAAAGGACATGTATGACAAGCCCACAACTAACATCATACTCACCAGTGAAAAGCTGAAAAAGACTCCTTCCAAGGTCAAGAAAAAAATAGTCTATTCAACATAGTACTTGAGGTCCTAACCAGAACGATTAGCAAAACAAACAAATAAATAAAAAGGAACTCACAATGGGGAGGAAAAAGTAAAACTGTCTCTGTTTGCAGTTGACACAATCTTATATATAGAAGATTCTAAAGACTCCACCAAAAAACTCTTAGAATTAATAAAAACATTCAGAAAAGTTGCTGAATATAAAATCAACACACAAAAATCAATTACATTTTGCATACACTAAAAATAAGTTATTTGAAAGAGAAATAAGAAAACAAACCCATTTACGATAGTATCAAAAATAATAAAATATCTAGGAACAAATTTATCAAAAGAAGTAAAAGACTTGTACACTGAAGATTCTAAGACATCAATGAAGCAATGGGGGAAAACACGAGTAAATGGGAAAGGAAAGATTCCAAGTTCATGGACTGGAAAAGATACAATTACCCAAAATGATTTACAGATGCAATGCAATCCTTATCAAAACTCCAATGGTAAATCACAGAATTAGGAAAGAACAATCCTAAAATTCATATGGAAGCAGAAAAGACCTAGGAGACTCAAAGCAATCTTGAGAAAAGCTGGCGGTATCACAATTCTTGATTTTAAAATCACAACAGGTATTGGCAACAAACATACAGACTAATGGAACAAAACAGAGAGCCCAGAAACAAGTCCAGACATAGTCAACTAATCATTGACAAGGACACCAAGAACACACAATTCAGTTCAGTTCAGTCGCTCAGTCGTGTCCGACTCTTTGCGACCCCATGAATCGCAGCACGCCAGGCCTCCCTGTTCATCACCATCTCCCGGAGTTCACTAAGACTCATGTCCATCGAGTCAGTGATGCTATCCAGCCATTTCATCCTCGATCGTCCCCTTCTCCTCCTGCCCCCAATCCCTCCCAGCATCAGAGTCTTTTCCAATGAGTCAACTCTTCGCATGAGGTGGCCAAAGTACTGGAGTTTCAGCTTCAGCATCATTCCTTCCAAAGAAATCCCAGGGTTGATCTCCTTCAGAATGGACTGGTTGGATCTCCTTGCAGTCCAAGGGACTCTCAAGAGTCTTCTCCAACACCACAGTTCAAATCATCAATTCTTCGG
>SJYV01003245.1:1281990-1298809 GCA_006410875.1 Neotragus pygmaeus
CTCTGCTTTTGAATATGCTATTTACATTGATCATAACTTTCCTTCCAAGGAGTAAGCGTCTTCTAATTTCATGGCTGCAGTCACCATCTGCAGTGATTTTGGAGTCCCAAAAATATAAAGCCCAATATGCCACTAGAACACGCAATGGGTAAAGAATAATCTCTTCAATAAATGGCATTGGGAAAACTGGGATCTATATCCAAAGAATGAAACTGGATCCCTCTCTTATACCACTCACAAAAATTAAATCAAAATGGATTAAAGACAAATATGAAACCTGAAACCATAAGAATCCCAGAAGAAAATATAGGGGAAATGCTCTTTGACATTGTTCTAGGCAATGATTTTTTTTTTTTTGATATGACATCAAAAGCACAGTCAATAGCAGCAAAAATAAATGAGACTACAACGAATTAAAAATCCTCTGTACAACAGGGAAACAGTCAATAAAATGAAAAAGGAACCCACAGAACAAGACAAACTATTTACAAACTATATCTTATAAGGGAGTAATATCTAAAATATACAAAGAACCCACACAATAGCAATAATAATAATCAATTTAAAAATGGACAACAAGCCTAAATAGACATTTTTTGAAGAAGATATTCACGTGGCCAATGGAAACCTGAAAAGATGCTGGACAACACTAATCACCAGGGAAAGGCAAATCAAAATCACAATGAGGTATCAATTAACACCTGTCAGAATGGCTCTCATAAAAAAAAAGAGAGAGATAACAAGCACTGAAGAGGATGTGGGGAAAAGGAAACCTTTGTATATATATATATATATTATATATAAATAGAAAACAATATTATTCAGCCATAGAAAGAAGGAAATCCTGCCATTGGTGACAATGTAAATGAACTGGAGGACATTTCAGTAAGTGAAATAAGCCAGACACGGAAAGACAAATATTGTATGATATCCCTTATATGTGAAATCTGAACTCAGAACCAAAGAAAAGAACAGGTGGCTGTCAGGGGGCGAGTGAAGAGATATTGGTCAAAGGGTACATACTTTCCATTGTAAAATAACTAAGTTCTGGAGATCTATGCATGGCCTAATGACTATACTTAAATAATACTATATGATATGCCTGAGATTTGCTCACAGAATACAGCTCAAGCATTCTCATCACACACAAAAAGTAACCATGTGTGGTGACAGATGTTTAATTAATTTTGCAGTGGCAAATATTTCACACTGTACACCCAAATCAAATGATCATGTTGAGTTTTTTATACACATACGCAATTTTATCAATTATACCTCAATAAAACTGGAAGAAAAGTGGTTCTCTGTCTTAGTGCCTTGGATACGTTACAAGTCTATTTTTTCCCCATTTTCCCCCATCAGAGAACCTCTTCCAAATTGATGGTCCTCAAGAGAAGCCCAAGATAGAATATATTGGAGCAGCTACGCTTTGAGCTCTTTAAATCTAATGACACATCAAAACTCTGATTTTCATAAGAGCATAGGTTCTGAAATCCCGGCAGAGTCACCGTGACCAGAGATCCTACCTAGTGTTGTCTTAGAAGCTAGTAGTGTTAACTCCAGCTTTTACAATCAAGATATTTGCCATGCATGCTCACACTGTTTAAATAGACATGTACCCCCAACAACATCCTTTTGGAATAAACCTAAAACACTCAGAACAGTATAGCATCGGAGTCGAAGTTAGGCTCCAGCACTTTCCATCTGTATAACCCAGGACAAGCCACCTAACCTTTTGGTGTCTCATTTTCTTCGTGTATAAAATAACAATAGCTACAACCTAGGATTACTGTGAAGATCAGATTAAGCAATACAAAGCATTTAGCATTGTGGTTGGAATACAGTAAGCGATCAGTAGATAGTAACTATTAATTTTGCTATTTTTATGACTGTTATTATTATACAATGATGGGTCTACACCCATTAATTCATCTAGACTCTCCATGAATACACTGGATAATGAAAACCACTCTCTAAAAAAAAATATTTTGTCAAGGTGTGTGCTGTTCATGGCAGCTAAGATGTGTTGCCATGGCTACAGAAAAGTAGTAGTTCCAATTAAAGAACACAAACCTTGGTGATTTAAGAGTTAGAGATTAAAGAACAAGTTCCCCAGAAGAAAGAGCTATCTCTTCAGTTACAGATATTTGTTTGTTTGTTTTTAAATTCCAGAAGTCTGACTGGTGCTATATTACGTTAAAAACAGTATCTTTTCTCATTAATTGTTGTAAAGGTTAATATTTCTTCAAAGTAAACAGGCTCTCTTCATAACAAGCAATGTAACGTTTACTTGAACACCAAATGAGTCCCTTATATGAAAGGCTTCAGCAAATCAATAGAAGAGGCAAACAATCTTAGAAAATAATGAGGAAAAGACATGAATGAAAAATTCACCTAAGAAGACATATAGAGGGGAAGGATAAATTAGGAGTTTGGGGTTAGCATATGCTACTTCCCAGGTGACTCAGGGGTAAAAAATCCACCTGTCAGTGCAGGAGACATGGGTTTGATCCCTGGGTTGGGAAGATCCCCTGAAGGAGGAAATGGCAACCCACTCCAGTACTCTTGCCTGGAATATCCCAAGGAGAGAAGAGCCTGGTGGGCTATAGTCAAAGGGGTCACAAAGAATTGGACACAATTTAGTGACCAAGCACACACACATGCACATTAACATATACACACTAAAACGGAGGCTTCACTAATAGCTCAGTGGGTAAAAAACCTGCCTGCAATGCAGCAGACCCCAGTTCTATTCCCGGGTCGGGAAGATCCACTGGAGAAGGGATAGGCTACCCACGCCAGTATTCTTGGGCTTCCCTGTGGCTCCACTGGTAAAGAATCTGCCTGCAAGGAGGGAGACCTGGGCTCAATTCCTGGGTTGGGAAGAGGCCCTGGAGAAGGGCAAGGCTACCCACTCCAGTATTCTGGCCTGGAGAACTCCATGGACTACACAGTCCATGGGGTCACAAAGAGTTGGACACAACTGAACAACTTTCACTTCACTTCGTGTATAAAACAGATAACCAACAAGGATCTAATGTATAGCATAGGGAACTATACTCAATATTTTGTAATAACTTATAAGGGGAAATACTCTGTGTGTGTGTGTATAAAACCAAATCACTTTGCTGTACATCTGAAATTCTTACAACATTGTAAATCAACTATACTTTAATTAAAAACATATAGATAAGAAATAAGCATAAGATTAGTGTTTATCTTGTTTATAATTTTTAATGTGATTTAAATGAGGTTTGATAGCAGAAAGGTTTAAGAGTCCCCATTATAGGCAAGGGTGTGAAGAACACAGCCCTGTTATATATAACCTGGGAAATGGCCTACACATCAACCCAGCAACATATATCAAAAGCCTCAAAATGCACTTGCTATTTTAATTCCAGGAATTTATCCTAAAGGAAATAACCACCAATATGCATAGAAACATAGTGAGTGGTTAAGAGCTTGGCCTCTCAAAAGCAAATGAATCTAAATTCTGTCTTTTCAACCTACTAACCCTCTAAGGCGAGGCCAAGTTTCCTCATCTGTCAGATAAAAAGGATGATACCTACTCTTCACAGGATTATAGGCAGGAAAAGTAAGAAAGTACATACAGCAAGCCCAGCAACGTGCCAAGGTCAGCATAAGGCTTCAAACAACAGTTGCTGTTATTCTGATTGGTTAAATAAATCAGAATATATTGATAAAGTAGAATGCTATTTAGCTATTAAAATGATATTCTAGAGTTAACATGCGGAGAAGGCAATGGCACCCCACTCCAGTACTCTTGCCTGGAAAATCCCATGGATGGAGGAGCCTGGTAGGCTGCAGCCCATGGGGTCGCGAAATGTCAGACACGACTGAACGACTTCATTTTCACTTTTCTGCATTGGAGAAGGAAATGGCAACCTACTCCAGTGTTCTTGCCTGGAGAATCCCAGAGGCGGGGGAGCATGGTGGGCTGCCGTCTATGGGGTCACACAGAGTCAGACACAACTGAAGTGACTTAGCAGCAGCAGCAGCAGAGCTAACATGGGCAAATTACAGTCCAACGTATCAGCCAAACTTGGCCCATTGCCTGGCTTGTAAATAAAGTTTTACTGGAACACATGTGTGTGTGCTCAGTTGTGTTCAACTCTTTGCCACCCTATAGACTGTAGACCACCAGGCTTCTCTGTCCATGGGATTTCCCAGGCAAGAATATGGGAGTGGATTGCCATGCCCTCTTCCAGGAGGTCTTCCCCACCCAGGATCGAACCGGCATCTCTGACATCTCCTGAATTGGCAGCCGGGTTCTTTACCACTAGCGACAGTTGTACTTATTTAGTTACATATCATCTATGCTTTTGCACTACAACAACAGAATTGAGTAGTTTAAACAGAAACACTATGTCCCACAAAGCCTAAAATATTCACTTTTTACAGAAAAAGTTTGCTGACCTTAATCTAAAATAGTATTTAAACCATGGGGAAATGTTCTCAAACTATTGAGTGACAAGTTTCTCAAAAGCAAGAATAGAAGGTCTCCATTTTTGTTCAAGTATGCATACAAAAAAATTTACAGAAGTAGGTACTTCAGAAGTTAACTATAGCTCTCTGAGTAAGAGATGGGGGTTTACACATTTTATTTTCTTCTTGTGCTTTTATCTATAATTTTTTAATTTTTTTTACAATAAACTGGAACTATTTCTGCAATAATAAAACATTTTTTAAAAGTAAGAAGAAACTAAGCTGTTTTAATTATGACACAGAGAGAAGACAACACATTTAATGGTAAAAACAAGTTGGAAAGATATTTTTAACTGGTTAGCAAAATATGGATTTGTATTTCCGTCTTCATCTCTTCTTATTCTCTCTCACAGACTGGAATGTGAAAGATCAGGGGGAGGGAAGAAAGCAAGCAAGGAGGGAAATGTGAGAGCAGAATAGTTACATGACATGGAGCGCAGCCAGACCCTGTAATTCCTAAGAAATAAGTTTGCAAAGCTTGGAGAGATGCTACTGATCTTAGAACCAAAGATTGAGTTACAGGATCCACCCAGTAAAAGCAGTCATTTGGCCTTCAGTCTCATCTGGGAAAAATAATGGGATATGATGGAGGAAAGTTTAATCAACAGGGCTGTTCACCAATTCTTTTAGTGCCTACTTGGTGCCAAGCATTATAGTATCAAAGGAAGAAAGACACAAAGTGGCACACACAAAAATTAAAATGTTTACATGGCACAGAGAGGTGAGTGATGGTTCTTGTTAAGAGAATCAGGTTCGAGTTTTTACTCAGATATTAATTGGTGAATGATGCTACACTAAACCCAAGAGAGAGAAGTTTCAGGAAGGCAAACAAATATACGTTTATGTTCTATACATTGAGTCCGCAGTAAACAAGGAAAGTTCAGAGGTGTCCTTTTGGTAGTTGGAGGTAGGGTTTTTGGAGTTTGGAGAGGGGACGGCAATTTGAGGATCCCCAGATCAGTATACCGAGTACAGGAGGTTTCCCCCAGATCACATGCAGAAAGAAGGGGACCGAGGAGTCCTGGGATGGGTGGAGGAAGTTACCGAGAGGAATGCACGAGACTGGGGCAAAACCAGGGCAGAGGGCTTGTTATGTGTGCCAAGGATTTGCTTAAGATGAGACGTCTTTATAACTTGTTCAGCTGTTAAGTTGCTGTTCTGATTAATGATATATCCTTGTGTCTTAAAGAACACAAACCTTCTTTGAAGCTGCACTCCCCTTTAATTTTTCAGCCTTTTACTGAGCAGAACGTGTGTATTATGCCATTCGGTAAAGATCACGTGCATGGGAGTCCATTTTCAGTTTTATTCTGTTTTGTTTTGTTTGGGCTAAAACACAAGCTACCGATGTTGATGATGAGGGGAAAAATGGGATTTGGCAGCACACTGTATTCCACAGAGCCACAATTTTAAAGTAATGTCCAAAAATACCTAGGATGTGAAATCTGTCTTTGGAGGTCGGTTGGTGACCACCATTGAGGTTGAGCTAGATGGTTAGCATGGTCCTCAGCTAAGACCAGTTTCAGGGACATGGTCAGGCCGGGCCCTGCTTCATAGAGAAGCCACAGAAATTAGTGTATAAGGACATCAGACCCTGGGTCAGAAGGTCTGGCTCTTCCAACTAAAAGCTGGTTGATACTAGACAAGTCTCTAAACTTCTCTGAGCCTCAGTTTCCTTATTTACAAAGTAGAGATAAACAATACCTCAGGACTGTCAGAAACATAATGTTCATTAACATCTTTTTCATTCAGTTCTTCCTGTATTCTTTCCATCTCTTCCTGATCTCTTCAGTCTCTACTGGGTCTCTACCGTTTTTATCTTCTATTGTGCCCATCTTTGGGCAGAAAGCTCCCTTGATGTTTCCAATTTTCCTGAAGAGATCTCTAGGCTTGCCCCTTTTGTTGTTTTCTTCTCTTATTAAACACTTTTCATTGAAGAAGGCCTTCTTGTCTCTTCTAGCTACTCTTTGACCGTCTGCGTTTAACTGGATGTACCATTCCCCCTCTCCCTTGCTTTTCGCTCCTCTTTCTCCTTCCGCCATTCGTAAAGCCTCCTCAGACAACCACTTTGCCGTCTTGCTTTTGTTTTCTTTGGAATGGTTTTGTTTGCCACCTCCTGTACCATATTATGGACCCCTGTCCATAAATAAATACAAGTCATCTTATTTTTAAACACACACACAATGAAACGTCAGCTCACATCTGCTAGGATGGCCATTATCGAAAAGATAAAAGACAACAAGTGTTGGCAAAAATGAGGAGAATGGGAAGGAAAGGGAACCCTTGCTCATTGCTGGTGAAGTCAAGTAGGTACAGCTAATGTGAAAAAATAGTATGGAAGTTCCTCAAAAAATTAAAACCAGAACTACCACATGGTCCAGCAAGCCCACTGCTAGGTATGCATACAAACGAAACAGAATCCCGATCTCAGCAGCATTCGTCACCACAGCCGAAATGCGGAAATGACCTAAGCGTCTGTTGATGCTCTTGGCGTTCAGGCGCTCAGTCGCGTCCGACACTTTCGCGGCCCCAGGGACTGTAGCCCACCAGGCTCCTCCGTCCATGGGCTCCTCCAGGCAAGAGCACAGCAGTGGGTTGCCATTTCCTTCTCCGGGGGATCTTCTCAACCCAGGGACTGAACCCAGGCCTCCTGCATCGCCAGGCAGATTCTTTCCCAGAGAGCCACCTCGGAAGTCCAAGTGTCTGTTAACAGAAGCTACTATTATCCCTGAAGACTCTAACTCAGAGATTAGGACATTTTGCTTATGACCTGTGGTGGCTCTACTGCCCTCAAGAAAAGGCCAGAATTACCCAGCTCCCTAGGCGGTTGGCCTGTTTCTTCCAGGTCTTGTGAAAAGAGCCTGGTCTGTGAAGGAGTGGCTTCATATGTTGAGGGAACTCCAGGCACGCGCTTACCTACTAGAAGCCCCTCTCCTCACAGCCAGAGTGGGAACGACAGTGTGCCTTCTGAGGTGCTATCACTGTGAGCAATCACACGCCAAAGCCCTGGCCAGACACCCAGGCACAGTGGATCCTGGAGGAGTGAGAGCCATTTGGACGCTGCATCTGAAACGTAGGTAGCTGACGCTTTTCCTACCAGGACACTTCAGAACACACAGCCCCACACGTCCAACTGCTCAATATGCTCTTTTTCACTTAAAAAAACAAACAACCAGGCAAACAAAATCTCTTCAATAAAGTACTGATTTAAGATCTGTGACCCCTCAGTAAAGGGGAGGATACGATTCTGGGGGGAAATGGCAGGACCTGTGTGTTCCTGAGACACGTGAACGCACCCTGGGCCCCGAGTTCTCGCCTGTGTCCACCCTGCAGCTCGACTCTCCGTGGGTTCCTGGCAACCAGGCAACACTCCGCAGCATCTCTGGGTCTTGGTTCCTATGGAAATATTGTCCCAACAAGGACGCTGGCAGATGCTTCTTCAGTCTCTTCCAGATCCCCCAAACAGAGGCTGCAAACGCTCCGTAAAGGACCAGTTTGTAAATATTTTAGGCTCTGCCCGTCATATGGTCAGTCTTGTCACAACCACTCAACTCCTCCCCCGTGGCACAGAAATGGCCACAGACAATTGGCAGAGCAATGGCGGGGCTTGGTTTCCATAAAATGCGATTTATGAACACTGAAATAGGAATTTTGCATAATTTTCACACATCACGTATTGTTCCTGTTTTGTTTCCTCCCACCCATTTCAAAATGTAAAAATCATCCTTAGCTCAAGTGCTACTCAAAAAACTGGCCTGGCAAGACGGCCCCTAGTGGACCAGTGGTTGGGACTCCATGCTCCCAAAGCAGGGGGCCTCGGTTTGATCCCTGGTCACGGAGCTAGATCCCACATGCCACAACTAAGACCCTGACACAGCTTTAAAAGAATACAAAGTGACCCGGATTAGGCCACAGGGCAAGTAGTTTGCTGACCACTGTCCTGAAGTTGTAACATGTTATCAGTTGCAGTAGCTTTTTTTTTTTTCTTTCCGGCTACTGACCTCTCCTTCTCAGGAAAGCAGTGAAGCTACTGATATTAATTATTTCTTTCAGGAAGAAAAAGTTCACTCACTCCAGTCACTTCCTGACAGTCAGGCTCCGTCATCCCCTTCTTGGACTAGCTCCTTGGAGGGGCTCATCTGCCATGAATCCTTCTACCATCCAGGGTCATGCTCTCCACGGGCAGTTTTACTGCCAGCATGAACACTTGTGTGCCTGCTGTTGGCCATGACATGTCACAGCTCCTCGCCAGCACAAGATAAAGGTGGAAAGAGAGGCCTCAGGAAAGTCCACCAGCAGACTGACATTCCTCTCAGGCTAAGGCACGTGCATTTTGCCAGCACTCCTCTTGTTTGTTTTTTAAAGTGAAGTCATGGTCTTCAGACTTTGCTGGCTGGCCAGCCATAAGAAAATGTTTATTCACTATATTGCTCAGTACCCTAGTTTTTATAGATTCTAAACTAGAAAATAGCTGGAGACAAACAGTCCTCTAAGGAGGTCACACCATCTGGAGGAGGTTTTCCTTCACTGATTTTGAATGCACCTACTTCGTCATTTCCCTTTAAAAAAAAATTATTTATTTGGCTGCATTGGGTCTTAGTTGCTACACGCAGGATCTTTTAGTGTGGCACACCAGCTCCAGAGCACACAGGCTCAGTCACTTAGGCACAAGGTCTTAATTGCCCCATGCCATGTGGGATCTTAGTTCCCCGACCAGGGATCAAACCCATGTCTCCTGCATTACAAGGTGGATTCTTAACCACTGGACCACCAGGGAAGTCTCATTCACATACCTTCACTAGTAAGAGCTTGTTTGTGTCCTGAACACCCAGTGAAGAGGAAGGAAGATCGTTGATTGAAACACCCACCCATCCTCCCTGCTAATTGCTGGACGCCTTCTATTATCTGCCCTCTAATGCACTTGACCCAACAAACACTGAAAGGAATAACAATCCTTCCTTCCTAGCACATCTTCTCCCTAGCTACGAAAAAAAGATAAAAATTCCAAAATTATTTTTCCTTCCCTTTCCTCAGACAGACAGTGTGACCAGCCGAATAAATGCCCTTTCCAAAGATATCCACGTCCTAATCCTCAAAACCCATGAATACATTACCTCCCATGGCACAAGGGACTTTGCAAATATGACCAAGTTAAGGGTTTGAGATGGGGCGGTCAACTTGGGGTATCTGAGTGGGTTTCATGTAATCAAGGGTTCCTATGAGAGGGAGGCAGGAGGGACCATCAGAGAAAGACACAGTGACCGAAGGAGAGGTCAGAGTGATGAGGGGCCCTGAAGAGAGGCATGTGGGCAGCCTCCAGGGAAAGGAAGGAAATGGATTCTCCCCCAGAGCCTCCAGGGAGAATGAGGCCCGGCCAAATCATTTTCGCCTTCCGACCTCCAGAACGTGAAGAGAAGAAATCTGTTTTGTTTCAAGCTGCTTGGGTTTTGTTGTTATTGTTCAGTCGCTAAGTCTTGTCCAGCTCTTTGCAGCCCCATGGACTGTGGCCCTTTAGACTCCTCTGTCCATGGGATTTCCCAGGCTAGAAAACTGCCATTTGCTTCTCCAGGGCATCTTCCTGACCAGGTATTAAACTCACATCTCCTGCATTGCAGGCAGATTCTTTACCGCTGAGCCACCTAGGAAGCCCCTTCAAGCTGCTAGTTTTGTGATAATGTGTTACAGCAGCAGAGGAAAGCTGATACGGAAAGCTGCTAAAAAGTGTTCCAGGTAAACTGTAGTTTCTAACAAGTTGGCCAATGTATCTCATGACATCTAACCCTGGAGGATGAAAAGTTCTATCCCCTCTTATGCAGGGTCCTTAAACTCCAGAACTACCGACCATTTAAATAAAATGAGATATAAGATGGCAAGTTGAAAGGCTGAGTGGGCAGTTTGAGAACACTGTAGTTATATACGAAAAGCATCACCCAAGAGGACTGCAAAGGATGAGATAGAAATGGAATGTGACTTATTTATAGCAAAGCCTGCCTCCCCTCTCCAGTGTGTGACAGAAGAGCTGTTTTAAAGTTTTATTCTTCAAACTTGGCTGCAGAACTTGGCTGCTTCTCAGGACTGTGCTTTTGTATTGAGCTTTAAAATATAAGAAGCAACCCCATGGTTAAACTGTAGGCAGGGGTGGCACAGGCAAGGAAAATGCCGTGGAGGGTGGAAAGAGGCTGAGATGTTATTCTTATTTAGTTAGTTGCTTAAGAAAAACAAATAGAGGACAAAATAGCAAATGGCTTAGAAAGGTTCCAGGTTGAAAGTTCCTGAATCCCCTAGCACTGGGGCTCTCGAGACAAGGGTAGGGCTGCAAGCTAGTCGGTACCAGGACTAGCAGAATCTGGCTTAGAGGTTGAGAGTGAAGAAAACACTGACCCTGATTATTAGACATCCCTCCACTCTCCTCCGTAGTCTGCTGAAACAGAATTGTGATAGCAGCCCAGGGAAATCCAGTCTATCCATGCAAAAACCAAGATTGCTCTTCTAGAAAAAAATATGTGTATGTATCTGTGGATCAGGAGTCATAATAGTTTATGCGTTTTGACCTCGCAATTCTAACTTTTGCTATTAATTACAAGAGACTAAGTAATTAAATTATGGGACATTATCCGCTTGGAATATTAAGCAACTTTTAAAATTATGATAACATATTGTAGCACAGATTAATGCTTAAGACATGGTAGGGAAACATAAAATAGTTAATGTGCCGTGATTATCCATTAGGTTAACATATAATATATATGCTGCTGTTACAAATTTTAAAAGCTGGGAGGAAAGAGACCAAAATATTAAGTGTATGGTAGATGTTATTAACAAAATATTAACATATTTGCATGGTAGATGTTTTTCTATAGTTCATGCTTTGATTCTTTCAAATTGAGTTATTACTTTTAAAATGGAAAACAAGTTGTTTTTTAAGAGGGAGAGGAGAGAGAAAAATCAGTTGGCAGAAAGCTCAGCTGTACCGATATCTTGCCATGTGGGTTTCAGAACTAAAAATGTTTTATGATTTCTTGCTTCAGGGTCTCCATATGAAGAATGAGGCTATTATTACATCAGGTACAACTCCTGGATTTAGTATTATAAAATATACTATCTCCTAAATACATCTTATGGTTTCTTATCATCTCATACAGCACCCATCACCTAGAATCATTTCTTGGCTCTTTCTACCAGACCAAATCCTCCCTTTCTTAAATATGTAAGTCAACTCATCTCTCTCCAAATGTCTTTTCCTCTGTATGCCCATCTTGTACACGCCAACTCTCTTGTAAATAATTACAAATGCCCTGAGATTTCCTTTTTCTTTTTCTACATAATTCCGTTTATTTGTTTTAAAAAAAAAATGCTTTAAAATAAAGCAAGTCCAGATTCAAATACCCCTATCAGTTATTTAATCCTTCTGAAACTTGGTTTCCTTATCTGTAGTATAGGGTGACCAGCACCTACCTAACAAGCTATTCTAACGAGTAAATGATTCAGTGTATGCACTGCACTCAAGATAGCATGTTGTATACAGCGGGAAGCCAGTAAATGCTTAGTTTCTTCCTTAATCTTGCACCACTCCTGGGCTCTCCAAATGGACTGTACAATTGTCTAGGACAGGGAGCATGTGGTATCCTACTTTTTATTCCCCTACAAAAGTGTGTGGGGGAATAAAGCATAATGCCTTACCAGAAGCAGATGTTCAATATATATACTACTTGTTGATCGGTTTTTTTTCTTTTTGCAAGGAGCACTAAGCTTCAGGGAGAGAGAAATTAGAAACTATTATGGGTTGAATCATGTCCCCAAAAAAGATATGTTGACATCTTAAG
Organism: Neotragus pygmaeus; assembly: GCA_006410875.1. Taxonomy (NCBI): domain Eukaryota; kingdom Metazoa; phylum Chordata; class Mammalia; order Artiodactyla; family Bovidae; genus Neotragus; species Neotragus pygmaeus. The sequence goes on from SJYV01003245.1 coordinate 1,294,320, forward strand.
CCCTGGGGCCTGTGTATGTGAGCTTATTTGGGAATGGGGCCTTTGCAGGTGTCATTAGCTAAGTGAATATCAGATCTGAATTGGACTGGATTGGGGTGGGCCCTCATAAGTAAGCCATGTGAAGACACAGAAGCAGAAGGCCACGTGAAGATGGAAACAAAATTGGACTGAAGTCCAAGGGACACCCAGGACTCCTGGCAGCCACCAGAATCTATGAAGAGGCAAGGAAGGATTCTTCCTTAGAGCATTGAGAGGAGGTGTGACCCTGCTGACAAATTGACCTTATATATCTAGCCTCCTGAACTGTGACAGCATAAGTTTCTGTTACTTTAAGCCACACAGTTTGTGGTAATTCATTAGAGCAGCCCTAGGAAATTAACACAAAAATATTCAGAAGTGTCATACTGACAGATATAAGCTATGTCCTGTTTTCTAGACCAAAAAGGTCTTTGGAGCCAGGCAGGATTTCATTTGGCTTCCCTGGCGGCTCAGTGGTAAAGAATCCGCCTGCCAAGCAGAAAACATGAAGGTCATGAAGATCTGCCTGCCAAGCAGAAGACACGAGGTCATGAGGATCCTCTGGAGAAGGAAATGGCAGCCCATTCCAGCAGTCTTGCCTGGCAAATCCTATGGACAGAGGAGCCTGGTGGGCTCATGGTGTCTCAAAAAAAACAGGGCACCACTAAGTAACTAAACAACAACAAGATTTCCTTGAGATAAAGCTTCTTTTCGGGATCATTTCATATTAGAGTTATTTGCCGAGCACAGGCCCCCTTCCTAGAGTTCTGCAGAACTGGGTTGGGTTGAATAAATGCCACTTGGGTACTGTGGTGGTATTATACTTTAGCCTAATCCTCCTCCTCCTCCTACCTACCCCAGTGACTGGTGCCACCAGACACCCAGGCCCATATCCGAGTCATCAGCCTCCAACCCTCTCTCTCACCCTCCAAGTCAATTCTACTTCCTAAACATACCCAAATTTTTCTCATCTCTACCACTGCCACCCTCGACCAAGAAACCACTTAGGAAATGTCTTTTCTAAAACATTTTAAGAGCAAACCAAGGCTATCAGAGATAATGTTCAAAGTCAACGTTCTGAGGTTCTACTTCTGTCAATGACTAAATGTTTCAGAATAACCCTCCAGCTGAGAGCAACAAGAAAGAATGAGAACCGTTTTGTTCCATTTGTTTGAAGGTACTGGAGCACTACCAAGGCAGTAAGACCTTTAAACCAAGATCTGCAAGAAGACAGCCAAGAAGGTGAGCCTGGCGATTAGAGTCTCTTTTTCCTCTCAGGACATGCCAATTTCTTAAGCCAAAGGCACGACCGAGAAGCCGATCAGTGCTTGCAGCAGTCTCGTGGAGCTTCAGGGACAATAACCAAAGGTCAGAGTCAAGGTTGAGGAAATGAGCAAATATCCTGGGTTTTTATTGGGACCAGAAGAGCTCACACCAAGAGAAAAGGTGATCTAGAAATATACTCGCTCTAACAAGGACTAAAATCCAGCTTTACACAGTCTCTGTACTGAGCTAGATTAAGGTAATCCGCCACTTGCCTAACTGACAGAAAAGGAAAAAAACAAAAACAGGACTAGACTTCCCTGGCAGTCCAGTGGCTAAGACTCCATGTTTCCATTATAGGGGGTGCCAGTTCGATCCCTGGTTGGGGAAATAAGATAATATTCCCCCAGAGCCTTAAAAATTACCTCTCCAATGGGATTCAGGATTGGGAGCTCATGTACACCTGTGGGGGATTCATGTCGATGTATGGCAAAGCCAATAGAGTATTGTAAAGTAAAATAAAGTAAAAAAATAAAATAAAATAAAATAATAAATTAAAAAAAATAAAATAAAAATTAAAAAAAAACAATGTTTTGAACTTAACAAAAAATAACTAGAAAAAATTTAAAGACAATATAAACAATCCAGCAAGAGATATAGATTTTGACATATCAGATACTCACTTAATAACTATGATTAATATGTTTAAGGAATTGAATGACAAAACAGAGAATTTTAGCAGGAAACTAGAAACTATCAACAGTAATTTAATGGAAATTTTAGAATTTAAATAGCAATAGTTAAAGTTATAAATTCCACTGAATGGATTTAACCACAGATTAGATACAGTTAAGGAAAGAATTTGTAAAACTGGAGAATAAGTTACTAGAAAATATCCATGTTGAAACAAAGAGGAATAAAAAAATATAGAAAGGAGCATAAGGAATAAGAAACACAAAGAGGAAGTCATAATATATGAACAAAATCTCAAGAAGAGTAAAAAGAGNAAATTAAAAAAAATAAAATAAAAATTAAAAAAAAACAATGTTTTGAACTTAACAAAAAATAACTAGAAAAAATTTAAAGACAATATAAACAATCCAGCAAGAGATATAGATTTTGACATATCAGATACTCACTTAATAACTATGATTAATATGTTTAAGGAATTGAATGACAAAACAGAGAATTTTAGCAGGAAACTAGAAACTATCAACAGTAATTTAATGGAAATTTTAGAATTTAAATAGCAATAGTTAAAGTTATAAATTCCACTGAATGGATTTAACCACAGATTAGATACAGTTAAGGAAAGAATTTGTAAAACTGGAGAATAAGTTACTAGAAAATATCCATGTTGAAACAAAGAGGAATAAAAAAATATAGAAAGGAGCATAAGGAATAAGAAACACAAAGAGGAAGTCATAATATATGAACAAAATCTCAAGAAGAGTAAAAAGAGAAACTAGACATAAACAATACTTGACAAATTAATGGCTGAGAATTTTCCAAACACCGATCAAATATAAAGAATTGCTATTAACTTTAAGAATAATAAAAAGAAAATAATACCTCATAGTAACACTGCTAAAAACCAAAGTGAAAGAAATCTTGAAAGCAGACAAAGATTTCAAAAGAGATTACAGTCAACAAACTAGCAATAAAACTGACAGATAACTTATGAACAAAAACCAACTTTTGAACAAAAATTATAGAAGACAAGAAACAATGAAAGTTATCAAAGTGTAGAAAGAAAATAACCGGCAATCTAGAATTCCAATATCTAGGAAAAACATCCTCCAAAAAACGAAGATGATACACTTATTTTTAGACAAACAGAAACCTAGAATGTATGTCCAGCAGACCCGTACTAAAGAAAATACTAAAGGTAGTTCTTCAGACACAAGAAAACGGACTTCAGATGTAAGCACAGAGATGCCGAAAATAATTAAAACATTGGATACAATAATATTAGTACAGCTACATAACTATTATACTTAGCAAATAGAACAAAAATGGTGAAACCTTTTAGGGTTTTAAAAATAAAGAACAATCAATCTTACCATATCCCAGGACGTCAGTAACCATCTCCCTTTCAAGGCAATTATTAGGTCTACCAGAAAACTAGTCCAGTAACCTAACTGTGGGGTCGTTCCAAATATGAATAATTATTTAACCCCCTTTCAAGAGACATTTGATTTCTTTACAACTTTGGTTATTATTCACCAAAGAGGTATGGACATTCTTTTGGAGTGATTATATGTCAATATCTATATTTATAGCTTTGTATATTTTTTCCATTTTTTCATTGTCCATTTTCAGTTTTGATTTCTAATGGCAAGCTAACAGATTTTTTTAAAAATAGCCTTCCAACCCTGCAATGATTTAAACACACTGGTGGAGCAAACAGTAAAGAATCTGCCTAGTGAGGGAGACCTGGGTTTAATCCCTGGGTCGGAGAAAATCCCCTGGAGAAGGGAATAGCAACCCAGGAGAAGGGAATAGCAACCCACTCCAGTATTCTTGCTTAGAAAATCCCACGGAGAGAGAAGCCTCGTGGGCTACAGTCCATGGGGTCACAAAGAGTTGGACACAACTGAGCAACTGGCACATACAGACATTTTCCTTTCACAGGTATTTATCAGCTTTTAGTTTTTCTTGTTCAAAGTCTTGCAAATGGGGAATCTATTCTGTGACCACTAAGGTTCTCCATAGTGTAACAATACAGGAATATCAATAGTTAGAGTAATGAACTGTCTGCCAAAGTGTAAAATCTTTGGCTCTTTGAAACAAAGTGAGGGGAAATTTTTGAAAAAATGAAATGAAACTTTAAATACACCAAAGGCTTTCAAATTAGAAAGTTATACTCAGGGAAATACATCATATTAAACCACACTGAGCTGTTCTCCAGACTAAAAATACCATCCTTTTCATCTGTGGACACTGATACCACTGGTCTGGGACTTGCCTGCACTCCTGTCTCCTGCCAACCAAGATAAGGTGATGGAAAACTTCTCCCCTCACAAGTTTAATCCTAGGGGAAAAGGAAAACAGAACAGTTCTTTCCTAAGGCAATTAAGAACCTTCAAAATATTTAATGAAAGGAATCTTAAAATGCAGATTGAACAATTAAATTAGTTACCCAGAACATTCTCTGTAGTTTGTCCTTGGGAATTTTATTTAATGCCAAAAAAAAAAAAAAAAAAAAA
>SJYV01003247.1:9697-57474 GCA_006410875.1 Neotragus pygmaeus
TTTAGTCACTAAATTGCATCTGACTCTTGTGTGACCCCATGGACTGCAGCCCAACATGCTCCTCTGTCCATGGGATTTCCTAGGCAAGAATACTGGAAGGGGTTGCCATTTTCTTCTCCAGGGTATCTTTCCCACCCGGGGACTGAACCTGTATCACCTGCATTGGCAGGCAGATCCTTTACCACTGAGCCACCGAGGAAGCACTACAGCATTGCTGACTATATTGACTTAACTGTTAAGATAGTAAATGACATATGTATTTTACCACAATTTATTTTTTTTTAATGAGTGTGCTTTAATTCTGATGCAAAGCTAGAATCTAAATCTTGGCACCAAAACCAGATTGCATACCTTCTTAAAATTAATGAGGGAAAGACTCACCCATTTTAGATCAAAGTAATAACAGAAGTACTATTTAGTGAATGCCTTCTAAGTATCACACACTTTACAAACCTTACCTTCAATTCTCACAAGGTAGATAATATACAAGGAAACTGAAGCTTAGTAAGATTGTGAAATTTCCTTAGGCTATCAGTGGCAAAGTCAGAATTTAAACATAACTGCATGTGGTTCCAAAGCTCACATTCATTCCCATCTACCACAGGGCTAGGGCTGTGGGATATTATACCTGTTTTGGGATCACTTGATTATGGCCTTAACCACAACAGCTTGCTAAGTGTTTAGAATTAAAAGGGTTGGGGAAAAAAATCACTCTTTTAGCTACTTCTGTTCTATGTAGCAGGTATTATACCTTATTTACAGCAAATAGAAAGCAACAACTATTATTACTGATACCATCCTAAATAGGTTTAAACAATTTGGATGCAATCACTTTATTGCATTCTTCGTGGAAATATTTACTTAGATCATGTGTTCTTAATTTTAGTTAAAATCATGTCTGGCATGATGCCTTAGAACTGCTAGCAACTTATCTTCCCAGTCCTTTTCCATAGTTGTAAAATAAGTAGTATTTAGTAAGGTTATATTTTTCAGTATGTAGATAGCAAAGAAAATAAATCTTGTTCTCTCTTTTTTAAAGTATAATTGACTTAAAACATATATATGTTTCAGGTGTACACTATAGTGACTTGATATTTTTATACATTATGAAATGACCACCAGTCTAGTTACCATTTGTCATCATACAGTGATTACATTATTGACCATACTCCTTATGCTGTACATAGCATCCCCATGACTTATAACACATAGTTTGTACCTTTTAATTTCCCTCATCTATTTCACTCATTCTCGCGACCCTCCTTCCCCTCTGGCAACCACTGATTTATTCTCTGTATCCAAGTTTGTTTGTTTGTTTTTAGATTCCACATGTGAGATCATATGGTATTTTTCTTTCTCTGACTTACTTCACTTAGTTTAACACACTCTAGGTCCATCCATGTTGTCACACCTTGGTTTGTTTCTTAATTTTTTAATATGATGCTAATATATAATTATGTGAGACCTCTATAAGTGTTTCTTTCTGTATTTTAATACTTACTAAATACTTTTACCAGGAGCTGCACTAAATGCTTTACAAGTATTGGCTCAGATACTCCTCCAATTATACTATGAGGTAGACATCTCTTTTATTCCTACTTATAGATGAAGGATGTGTGTTAGTCACTTAGCCATGACCAGCTCTTTGTGACCCCATGGACTGTAGCCTGCCAGGCTCCTCTGTCCGTGGGATTCTCCAGGCAAGAATACTGGAGTGGATTACCATTTTCTTCTCCAGGGGATCTTCCTGACCCAGGGATCGAACCTGCATTGCAGGCAGATTCTTTACTATCTGGGCTATAGGGATAACTGGATGAAGGATAAAGAAGTTAATTAACTTGTTCAAGGTTTCACAGGTGGTAAGAGCTGAGCAGGGTTTTAAACCCAGAAAGCCTGATTCAAGAGTTTGTGCTCTGGGGAGCAGTATGGTTCAGTTCAGCAACCTGNAAGAGACAGGGGATAACTGGATGAAGGATAAAGAAGTTAATTAACTTGTTCAAGGTTTCACAGGTGGTAAGAGCTGAGCAGGGTTTTAAACCCAGAAAGCCTGATTCAAGAGTTTGTGCTCTGGGGAGCAGTATGGTTCAGTTCAGCAACCTGGCTGGGTTTTTTTTCCCATTAGAGAAGACAGCTTTTGGCATCACAAGAATTCTCCCAGACAGATAACAAGTGCACTTTGAATGCATATAAAAATAATATTTATTAACTTAAGATTGTACCATATATGGATTTATTCAAACAAAGAGATTTATACAAAAACTTAAGTAAAATCTTTAGACCCCATTCAGCCTGAATTTCATATTATGGATAGGGCAGAAGACTGTCTTTTGCTTAAAACAAAACAAAAAAGCAAAATGGCTGCAATTACATTTTGCAGAGTGCAAACCTGTGGGGAGCCAAGGCTGAGTCAACCAGGCACTGTGGCTGATCTAATGAATTTGCTGCCCATTATCAGGGCCATCCTGCTGAGCCCCAAGGCTGGCTTCTTCGCTGTTAAGAATAGGATCTTTGTTTTAAAAGTTTACACAAATTTCCAAGGTCCTCACATTTTTCTTGAGGTGGCAGGTGCACTGCTGGTTTGCAGTACAAGTTAGTCTGGAAGCTGAAGTCACTGTGTTGCAGCCTTCTGCGCTCTGGCAGCATTTTCCAAAATGTTCCTTTTCCATTCTTCATAATCTTGTGTCAGATCTTCATCTTTTTGTGGTTTATGTAGGGTCTCTACTACATTCTCTATTTCTACAAGAGAAAAAAAATTGTTTTTAATGTTTCAAAATCCTTATGTTATAAATGAGTAAGAAAGAAGTGAGCTTATGTACTTTAAAATGTCTATCTTAATTAAGGTAACAGGGAATAAGATACCAAAATGAAAAATGGAAACAGAAGTTAACACACTGGTTTTTCACTCTCCCTTATACTTCAAGCACTTTAAGACTTCTTGATGATAGTTAACATTTATCAAGGCTTGAACCAAGCACTTTAATTGTATTGTCTCATTCATTCTTCACCACAATTCTATGAAATAGGTGCTAACATTATTCATATTTTATAGATTAGGAAATTGAGGTTCACAGAAATTGTCACTTTCCTAAAACTGCACAGCCAGTAGGTGATAAAGCAGGATTTGAACCAAAACAGTTTGTCTTCAGATGTATTCTTTTTCTTCTATTTTTTAAAATTTAAATATTAAGAAAAGATTTTTTACAGTGTTGTGTTGATTTCTGCCATACAACAATGCAAATCAGTCATAATTNGCCTCACAGTAACCCACTAAGATGGGCTCAGTTTTATCCCCGTTTCACCCACAAGGAAACTGAGACTCAGAGATGGTTACTTGCCCAAAGCTAGTGTTTGAACCACAGCTTAAACCTTGCTCTTGCTGAATTTAAAGCCCACCCTCTTTCTCCTTCTTGACTCTGCACATGCGCTTGATTTAGCTATTCCTGGAACTCATGCCTGAACCTTCCCCTTTGTCTTGCCTGTCAGGACATCCAAGTAACTTAAAAAACCCTCATTAGTTCCAAACCGCTACCTGCCCCAACCCCCAGGGGAGCTCCTCCCACCTCCCCTGGTCCTCAGGCCCGGCCCATCCTGTGTGCGTGGTTTGCACAACACACGCAAGTGGATAGCTGGGCCTGGACACAGCCCTTCAGGTCTTAAAAGGGTTTTACTGGCTTTTTATTGGCATTTCCTCCCTAAACCTCAGTGCAGTAATTCACTCTTCTGATCCCCCAGGGTACAGATTAGCACATGGAAAGAAGCCTAGAAAGGTTGTGACTTGCCCTTTTGTCAGAAGGTGAAGTGGTGGCCAAGCCTCCCATCAGCTTCTCCTCCCTCCCCTCCTTCCTTGTTTTTACAGGTTGAAATATGCCTGACACTGAGATGGAAATGTAGCTTGAGTGGGAAAACTAAGGCAAAAAGAAGAAAAGGTAAAGCAGGCAAGCACAGAAGACATCACTGAAAAGTGATGGGTGATTCTTCAAAAGGAAATAGCTAAGAAGGGCGACTAAAGAGAGTCTTTCAATGAAATAATCTGGAATCAATATGGGAGGAGCAGCTCAGTTGCCATGGCCAATCACTCAGACTTCAGGNCCATCCCTCCAGGTCATCACAGAACACCAGACTGGGCTTCCTGGGCTACATAGCAACTTCTTTCCAGCTACCCGTCTTACACCTGATAGTGTATATATGTTGATGTTACCTTCTCCACTCGTCCTACTCTCTCCCTCCCTGACTATGTCCTCTACATCTGTGTCTCCAATCCTTCTCTGCAAGGCTCATCAATATCATATTTCTAGATTCCGTATATATGCTTTAAAATGGCATCACCAACTCTATGAACGTGAGTTTGAGTAAGCGCCAGGAGTTGGTGATGGACAGGGAAGCCTGGCCTGCTGCAGTCCATGGGGTTGCAAAGAGTCAGACATGACTAAGTGACTGAACTGATACTATTTTTGTTCTTCTCTGACTTAGTTCACTCTGTATAACAGGCTCTAGGTTCATCCACCTCACAAGTGACTCAAATGTGTTCATTTTTATGGTTGTATAATATTCCATTGCATGTATATGTGGTGTGTGTGTATATACATACACACACACCACATCTTTATTCATCTGTCGATGGACATCCAAGTTGCTTCCATGTCCTAGTTATTGTAAACAATGCTCCTATCAACATTGGGATACATGTGCCTTTTTCAATTATGGTTCTCTCAGAGTATATGCCCAATAGTGGGGCTGCTGGGTCAGATGGTAGATTTATTCATGGCTTTTTAAGGAATCACCATACTATTCTCCATAATGGTTGTTATCAGTTTACAGCCCCACCAACAGTGTAGAAGGATTCCCTTTTCTCCACATCCTCTCTACCATTTATTGCTTGTAGATTTTTTGATGATGGCCATTCTGACTAGCAGGAGGTGATACCTCACTGAAGTTTTGGATGCCTGGTGGCTCAGATGGTAAAGAATCTGCCTACAATGTGGGAGACCTGGCTTCGATCCCTGGGTTGGGAAGATCCCCTGGAGGAGGAAATGACAGCTCACTTCAGTATTCTTGCCTGGAGAATCCCATGGACAGAGACTAGTGGGCTACAGTCCAGGGGGTCAAACAGAGTTGGACACAACTGAGCAACTAACACTTTCTTTCTTCTAATAATTAGTGATATTGAGCATCTTTTCATGTGTTTATTGGTCATCAGATATAGCCTTAATTACACAGCACTTGTGTAAACTACTGCTTAGAAACTTGGTATTATCAATGATTAACTGACAGGATTTAGCTAAAATCTGACTCTGTTTTTAAATGAAGTATAGTTGATTTACAATGTTGTGATAGTTTCTGGTGTACAACGAAGTGATTCAGTTACACACACACACACACACATATACTTTTCTATATTCTTTTCCTTTATGGTTTATCACAGGACACTGAATATAGTTCCCTGCTATACCTGCTATACATTAGGACTTTGTTATTTTATCCATCCTTTATATATAGTTTGCATCTGATAGTCACAAACTCCCAATCCAACCCTCTCCTGCACCCCTTTCCCCTTGGGAACCACAAGTCTGTTCTCTGTGTCTGTGAGTCTGTCTGTTTCATAAATAAGTTCGCTTGTGTCCTATTTTAGACTCCGTCTATAAGGGATATATCATTGGTATCTGTCTGACTTATTTTGCTTAGTATGATAATTTCTAGGTCCATCCATCTTGCTGCAAATGTAGAATCTGACTCTTGTTAAGGCAGCTGCTACAGCAGCAAAGGGTTATTCACTGCATTAAATCCATTGCACACTAATCCTGTTGTACAAATTTCAATTTTTGTCTAGTATTAACATGCCTCACCCTTTGCTGAAGGTTCAGTCACTGTCTTCTTTTTCTTCTGTGGTAGAGTAGCTGAATCTCCAGGTTCTCCTTTAGGGGGCGGAGGGGGGGAGAAGTATATATATATATATCATCTGAGTTCATTTTTCTCCAATTTTTAATTTAAGTTTTGGGGTATATTTTGGATCAGAAATAAAAATTAGATATCACGAATGGCCAAATACTAGGATAAGGAGAAGGGAAATTATCTTGCTTTCTCTTTTCTTTGGCTTTTCTTGTCAGACTTCAAAAGGGAGAATCTACTCTCTAGGCATAAATTTACGGAATTACAGCATTTATTGTTGTTTTTAGTTATTAAGCTGTTTATTTGAAAACAAACAGTAATTTTGTTACTGAAAATAAATAGTAATTTTCTTACTAAAAATTGATCTTATCTATAGTAAATAGAAAGGAGCTAGTTTGCAAGTTTGAAAACATTTAACTTTTACTGGCAGGTTTACATTTTCAAGTGACACATTCTTGAAACATGGAATGAATTACTCACTGTCGATCTGCTGCCCAATCTTTTCTAACTGTTTACAGAGTCGATCGAATATGGCCTTTTTTACTCCAGATGTGGCTCCCATTTTATTTCTGTCCACCTTTAGCTTTAGAATCCTACAAAAGAATTTGATAAATTGCTGTTCTTAAGATCAGTACTGTTATCAACTTATTTCCTTTCTACTCAGGCTTTATGAAGCACTCCCAACTGTTTAATTTTCCCTTTACTTCACACACATATCATTAGCTAAAAATTATGTAAACTTACCTTTTAAAGCTATTTATTTAGTTATTCATTGTACTGCGAGAATTAAAATATACACTTTATCTGTTATGTACCAAACAGGACACATGAAAGACATCTACTATAGCGCTTTATGCCTTATAAAACTCTTTCTAGTAAATCTCATATATTAACTAATTTGCTGAGTGTCAGTTACAGCATGTTAAAATATTTAATTCACTTTAACACAAGATGCTTATATTTATGCTACTACAGGAATATAAACCACTCTTACCTCCAAAAACTTCCTCTCTAATAACAATTCACAACAACTACTGATGAAAAATACAAAGTAAGCTTCTTATTTCAGATAACAGACCTATTTGAATCTTTTTTTGCTCAGTGAAACTTGGTTTCAAAAGTAAATCTGTCCATATTGTTTTCTGTAATAGCCATGTTCCTTCCATATAGTTTTATTGAATTAAAGGGCATTTTCTATTAAGGCCAATTATTCACTAATAGTAGCTAATGGAGCCAAACACAACAAAATTAGTGGTTAGGTAGTAAAAATCCTATTGTCTAACAGCCAACTAATTTTGTTTTCTGAGTTTTCTATCAAGATAAAACAAGACAACTTTAGATAGCAATTACCAATATTTCCAGGGTAACATTTCAGTCAGTATACATATAGATAACCCCAAAGATTCAAATTAAGAATTTATTATTGAACTGTTTTATAAATTACTTGAAAAGGAGTTGTAATCAATACTTTAAAAATGTGACTGGAAATCACAACTAAATGCTATTTTAACGACAGATTTCATAATTTACAAAAGGCAGACTCTGAAATCAGATTACCCAGCTTATATATATTGGCAAGTAGCCTTCGGGCAACACTAATTCCTAGCTGTCAGATCTGTTGTGGGATAAACTGAGACTCGGGTCACTCTTGTTATTTAGGAAAACATGCTTTGAGTTGAAATCAACTAAATTAGAAGCATTCTTTGGGAATGAGAAATTTATTTATAAATCATAGACTTTCCTGAACGGTAAAAGGAACACTTACTTGCAAGCTGAAAGCAGGGCAGCAGTGGTGAAAAGCGGCCTGGATAAGTCAAGATCCACCTGCTGTGTTTGTGGAAGACTGGACTCATAGCTGAGTAAAAGCAGTGTTCGCAGTGTTATTTGTTAGAAAATATTGTTTCAAAGGGACTGAAAATGCAAATACAAATTCATAAATGTGTCACTTTAAATGCAAAAGAAATACATTCTGTCACTTCAGCATGTTAATTATTTTTTAAACTGAAAATTACCAGGACATTGGATACTTTCACTTTACGCATCAGTACTGAGTTTTATTTATATGCCTCATACCTTTGCAGTATCTTTGAAGCCAAGTTCACTGCTTCTGTGCAGCTAAACTGTACTGCTAGGTCTCTTATTCCAATATTTGAGTTCAGGCCCAATAAACACTCAAAAGATTTAAGACAACTCTGATACATCTTCTTGTTCAAGCCAGAAAGTTTAATTAAGTAAGCCTTTGAAAGGAAAAAGAAATGAATCATAAAAATTGTAAGTGCTCTATATTAGTATCTTTAACACTTGTTTAATCAGTCAACTTTTCAAAATTAATTATTTCTGTGGCAACTCACTCTACCTAAAGGTTTAGCTTCATTTACTCAAAATCAGTAACCATGTCAGGCAAGTTAACTACTGCTTGCAATAAGCTCATACCTATAGAAAGGCAGTCATGTCACATGTGTGTGCAGATAATTTAAAATACAGCATAGTGCTACCAATGCCGAGCTGTGAACTAAAAAATGCGTGTGTGTGTGTGTGTGTGCGCACACGCATGTATGTGTGCACGCTCAGTTGTGTCTGACTCTTTGAGGTCCCATGGACTGTAGCCAGGTCCATGGACTGCCAGGTTCCTCTGCCCAGTGTAATTTTCCAGGCAAGAATACTGGACTAGGGTACCATTTTCTACTCCACGGAATCTTCCCAACCCAGGGAGAGAACCCATGTCTCTTGTGCGTTCTGCACTGGCAGGTGGATTCTTTACCACTAGTGCCACGTGGGAAGTCCATGAATTAAAAAACATAGAAGATGTATTTAACAAAGGTGCCAATTTGTAATCCATTGGAAAAAGGAAGGAGGGAAGTAGTGGGAGTGGCGTGGGGAGGGTGAGTATGTGCAAAAGGGACAGGAGACGGAGACTGGGAGAGAAACAGGAGGGACCCCGACTGAGGGACACCGACTCTGCCTGGGGAAGAAAAGCTTAATAAAGGATGTGACAGCAAAGCAAGGTCATTTTAAGACAAACAGGAGCTTGCTAGAAGAGCATCCCAGGTTTACAAAAAAAAAGGGGCAGTGCATTTACAAAGTCAGTCATTAAGGTGCATGGTCTGTTAAGTGAATACTGTAGCTTGAGGTTAGCAGGGATCACGAGAGGCTGGAGAGTTTGATGGTAATGGGGAGCCAACCCATTGGAAGCCAATGGTGTTTACAATGCCACCATTTTATCAGGGTAGCATATATGTGTGATAGGCACTGTGTTGAGAGTGCTGCATATAGTACATTGTGTTTCTTCCTTACAATTATCCAGTGAAATCAGTTCAGTTCAGTTGCTCAGTCGTGCCCAACTCTTTGTGACCCCATGAACCGCAGCACGCTAGGCCTCCCTGTCCATCACCAACTCCCAGAGTTCACTCAATTCACGTCCCTCAAGTCAGTGATGCATCCAGCCATCTCATCCTCTGTTGTCCCCTTCTCCTGCCCCCCAATCCCTCCCAGCATCAGTCTTTTCCAATGAGTCAACTCTTCGCATGAGGTGGCCAAAGTACTGGAGTTTCAGCTTTAGCATCATTCCTTCCAAAGAAATCCCAGGGCTGATCTCCTTCAGAATGGTCCCTTGCAGTCCAAGGGACTCTCAAGAGTCTTCTCCAAATGGATATTTCTTATCCCACTTGATAGATGAGGAAACAAGAGATTCACAGAACTAGTAACTGGTGGTGCTGAGATCTGGTCTCAACATGTGAGCCTTACCATAGCTTGGCTCTCAATCACTGTGACATTGGAAGAAAAATAATACAATGGTTTTAAAGTATGTGATTTAGGAGGATGATGCTAGTGGCAGTTTGATAGATGCCTTTGTATAAGGAAAGAAGTGCTCAGATAAAGTATGTAGTAAAGAGATCATTGCAAAAAAGTTTTTTTCTCCAACTTGACACAATGGTTCTAAACTTCATCTAGAATAACATATTCTAGATGAAAATTCTAAAAGAGTTGTAACAGGGACTAGTACAACCAGAGATGAAAACATATGATTAAACTTCAGTGCCACACCAGATTATTCAGACATTCAGTGGGACCTACTTACCCTGTCCAAGGGGCACTTCATGCAGGAAGCTGCAAGGTCCAGGCACATGACTGCATTGCTGGTTTCTGTGGTTCGTGCAGACAGGCCAGCACACTTCACATGGGACAGTCGCAAGTACTCCTCCGCTTTCCTGAGCAACACATTCATTAAAACTCTTTCTTTTTCAGAAGTTTTCCCAGTACTTTGGTAAGCAATAAATTCAGCCTGGTGGACTTCATTCTGACCCTAACTCTTATGCATGTTTATTTGGGGCTGGGAATGAAACTCTCATCCTTTGAGAGAGGACAGGGTTCTACAAGACAAAACAAACTCCCTGACTCCAAACATCACTGTGCTCCAATCCTTCAGGAAGAATTAAGTTCTTGAAATCCTTCAAAAAAGACCAACCCTTCTTTCAGCCTTCCATTACTGGAACAAGCATGAACAGGCAGGCAGGTGAAACCAGGGTTCCTCCTTCCTTTAAATCAGTAGTTCTCAAACTTTATTGTCTATGACAGTTACCTTGGAGCGTGTGAAAACAAGCCCCAAGTTTCTGATCAGTAGGCCTAGAGTGGGACCCAAGAATGGAGCATTTCTACCAAGCGACCAGAAAATATTGATGCTGCTGGTCCAGGGACTACACTTTGAGAACCACTGTTCCAAATGATTAAGAGTGCAGAAGGCCATACTTCCTGTCTTTTAAGAAGTGCTCCTTCCCTTCCCTCAACTAATCCACAGCCCAGGCACCCGGCCTAGCCCTGCCCTCCAGAGTTAAGTTCTGCACTCCACAGTTTAAAGTATTTAGAAATAACTTTATTTCTAACCCTGGATCTTGCAAAGGCCCTTCCCATCTCCGGGCTTTTGTAGTTTGCTGTGCCAGCTTGGGCCCTCTTCCCACATCTTCCCGTAGTTGGCAGCTTCTATCAATCGAGTCTCCCCGCAAACAGCAACCCCTCCGAGGCTTTCTGGAAAGTTTTTGTTTGTTTGTTTGTTTAAATTAAAAGCAGACACAGGCCGCGGCTCCGCACACCAATCCTATTTCGTTTCCTGCATGTCTTGGCCACCAGACACTGCCCTCCTTGGGTTCTGTATCCCGTCTGCCTCTGCCGTAAACACACTTTCTAAGTTTCAGGGAAATGACCCAAGTTCTCCGCCTCTCTCCCTTTCCCACCACCATGCATCTCACAATGCTAGCTGGTCCCAGGGGCCGCCCGCCCCTCCGGCCAGCTCACAGAGCCTATTGCCTGTAGGATTTTCTTGATGTAGAGCCTAAATCCTGTCTTTGCGCGGGAAAAGCATGGGCCCCATTTGAGGAGGGCGCAGGGCTCCTGGGGCGTGCGCAGCCGGACTCACCTCAGCACCTCCAGCTCGGCGATGCCCAGGCGCGGGGCTAAACGCCTGACCAGATCAGACTCCATGGCGCGGGCTGGGACAACAACCACAGCTGAGACCAGACGAAACCCGCGCACAGATGCTTAGCTAGCCAGTTAAGGCTGGGCCGCCCCCGTCGCTGCACCTGGATTGGTTGGGACTAGAAGTTACGACTGCCCCGCAAACCAATCCTGGCCATCCTTCTGCGCGTGCGCGCTGCGAGTACACACGTCAAGGCAAAAAAGTGAATGTGCTGGGGTGGCTCCCACTCACTCCATTCCTCCCTTCTGGAGAGACTCTAATATTGCCTTTCTCTCCGGCTGCCCCTTCCGGCCGCCGAGAGCTTCCCAGGTACTCCGCACTGCCCCGCCCTCTCACACACTGTGGAGAGATTGGCTGGCGCCTAGGTCCGTCAGTCTACCGTGAAGTGACAGGGACCAATAAATACGCCGGAGTTGGGGGACCAGTCGAGGAGCCGTCTGCTGGGTCCGAAGGCGGAGCTAGAGGGGGCGGGGCTTGGAGGGGCCGCAGAGTCACCTGACCGCGGGAGGCACCGCGCGGGGTGGGTGCTGCAAGCTGCAGGCTTAGGGGAGTCGCCATGGTGAGTGCTGAGGGGCGGCGGGCCCCGGGCTGACCCTTTTCCTATCCACTGCTCGCTCCCACCGTTTGGAACTGTGCAGGCGGAGTCGGGGCGCAGCAGCTGGGTCGGGCCTAATACCAGCCAGGCTTGGCCTACGGGTTGGGGGACAGGCCGGGGAAGGCCGCAGGCGGGCCGATCCTTGATCGGGGGCGCGGCGGCGCCTGGCCATGGCCGTTGCTCTTTGAGGGGGTGTATTCGCTCCCTAGCTCTGAGAGTCAGTAAGGGCCTGCGAGCGCTCTGAGTGGAGCTGACCACTGCCCCGCCTTGAGGGGATCTCTAGTGCTGGGTCTGGGCGTCTGGCTAGAACGGGGGCGTACGGAGGGCCTGAGGCTGAGGTTGCGTTGGGACCCGCCCAAAGGCTGCTCCCTTGCTGACGGTTCCACCTTTGTGCCTGGTAGTGCTTTCGTGTCCCTTTCTTGTGCAAGAAATACCTTCTGGAGGGTCCTTAATAGTGCCCGGGGCTTTTTTAGCCTCATAGGCCTCTGAGATTGCAGTGTGTGTCAGAGAATTCTAGGGACTGGCTTAGGTGAATTTCCTGGAAGGACTCATACTATCTGATATCCATTAATTCTGAGACAATAGAGACTGCTTGTTTCCTTTAATATTTGTTCATTGGGCGCCCTGGCTCTTTTACTGACTTCCCCATTGATAAAATCCAGGTCTTTTACTTACTGGAAGTAGGCATTCTCCTTAGTGCCTCTCCATGCTGGCAGCAAATCGTGGTGTAGCTGTTGGCTGGTGAACTTGAACTTCCTCAAAATGTGAATCCTTGTGTCTAGTTTCCACAAAGGCAAGTTGTCACTTGAATTTTATTAGCGTTTGACATAGCCTGTACTGTATAAATAATATTTTTGCATGTTGGTGTGCAGTATGTCAGTTTTAGTTATCTCATTATTCAGTTTGTGTAGACAGGCTTCTCAAAACCTGTAAGCCTGGAAACAGGCTTCATTTTAAATGCGCTAATGGCAAAAAGCAAAATGTTTGACATATATTGCTTTCATATAATATGATGCTGTATGAGGTGATTCTGCTTATTTCTCAGAATTCTTATTTGGGAATTGATAAAAGAATGGTGCAAAAATTAAACTAGCATTTGTTTGTTTCTCAACAATTATGGATTGACATTTATAGTGCTTGTAATAAAAAAGCACCTACTTGAGCACCTCTTATATATCCTCATTCTGTGCTTGAGGAACCAGTTTGGATCAGTGAAGGAGACACCCTGTACTATCCTCACGAATTTTACTGGGAAAGAAAACTTGAGTCTTGTCACAACCACTGTCTCTGTGACTTGGGCAAATCACTCCTTCTTCTTTGAGTCTCCTTTTTGCATCTGAACACAAATGTTCTCTTTTTGGCTCTTCCCAATTCTGAAATCTAGGATTCAGTTCTATTTATCATGCATCTTGTGTGTCTTTTATGTCATGCACTGTGCTGGACACTGAAAACATAGCCCATGCTTTCAAAGAACTGAAGAGTCTAGCAGAGGACATGCTTATGGAACTTAATGTAGTACAGTCTGAGTACTGAGGACTGTCCGTCAGTTCAGTGCTGTGGGGCCATGAAAGGAGAGAAGGTTCTGGGGAGTATGGGAAAGATTACAGGAAGTAGCATGTGAACTGAGATTCTGAGGACAATGAGTAGGAATTTTCTAGGTGGAGAAGAATGTATATTGCTAGTAGATGTAAATGGTCATGGTGTGTACCATCATAGGATTCCTGGGGAAATTTATTGGTAAATGAAATTGGAGGTGGTGGTATTAAAATGTGTGTTTAGATGTTCCCATCCCTTCATCATGCTTAGTTCTCCCTTCTTCAGTTGCTATTTTGTGTCTTACTGTCATTTTAAAAGTAGTGTTTTCATTAACATAATGAAATTCTGTATCTTTGTGAGATGTGTTATTTTCATTTTATAGTTGATTAACATTGCATTGTTTGATTACATCTATCTTGAAAACATATATATGAGTGGAGAGATCAACAAGTCTCTAGGATGGTTGTAGATAATTGCTGGTATCTATAGGGAATATAATAATGATGGGAACACTTAGGTGGATTGCTTATTACTAAGTGCTAAGCAATTTTCAAGCTTTATCGGTGTCATTTCACTTTATTACTCATAACAATGATACAAGTATTTCTATTATCCTTGTTTGCTGCAAGAGGAAATGAAAGCACATTGTTTGAATGGGAACTAGTTTTATAAGTGATATGTTCATAGTGACCTTTGTTTTCTCTGCACCTTTTAACTGTAGAGTTGTGAGGGCTATTTGGCTTGAATGTGTGGGCTAAAAGGGGCCTAATCACAAATGTTAATTTGATCTTGACTCTAGTGTTTCCATTTTTCTCTGATATATATAACTGCAATGTACAGAGTCATTTGTAAATGACTTCTATGAGTGAGGGGTCATTGGTTACCGAATTTGTGTATAGTGAAATCATGTTCATGTTAAACTGACTTGCTCAGTCCCCCATACTTGGCAGGAAGGGCATCTAGATGTTCCTTTAGAATAGCCAGCTGCATTGTCTTACAAGTAACATGTAAAAGTACATTTCTTTATTATAGCTTTATCTCTTTATTTACTAGATTTTGTATAGATACTTTCCTATTAATTTTAAACCCAGTTGGTACAAAATAGAAAAATTTTGCTAATTGGCTTACAGATTACTGAGTCTAGTCAATTCTATACAAATATTTTTGAATTATTTGTAATCTATTTATAGGGCTTTCCAGATGGCTCAGTGATAAAGAATCCACCTGCCAATGCAGGAGACACAATGTAGAACCTGTGTTTGGGTTTGCTCCCTGGGTTTGGAAGATCCCCTGGAGAAGGAAATGGCAACCCACTCCAGTATTCTTGGCCTGGAGAATCCCATGGACAGAAGAGCCAGAGGGACTACAGTCCATGGGATGGCAAAGAATTGGACATGAATTAGAGACTGAGCGTGAACCCAGCCTTTTTATAACCATGCTTTTATTTGCCATGTAAGTATACACAATAGCCAAAATGTAGTACTATACACAAATATCCATCAGCAGATGAATGGATAAACAAAATGGTATATACACACAATGGAATATTATTTAACCTCAAAAAGAAGGAAATTTTGGATCTCCCTGGTGATCTAGTGGTTAAGAATGTGGTTAAGAATTTGCCTGCCAATGCAGGGGACACAGGTTTGATTCCTGCTCTGGGAAGATTGCCACATCTTCCACATGTCCCTGGGCCACTAAGCCGAGAGCCCTAGAACCCATAGTCTTCAATAAGAGAGAAGCACCACAAGTAGAGAGTAGCCCCCATTTGCCACAAGTAGAGAAAGCCCACTGAAAGCAATGAAGACCAAGTGCAGCCATAAATAAATTAATTAAAGTTTTTAAAAAGGACATTTTGACATATGCTACAACATGGATGAACCTTGAAGATATTATGCCAATAAACCAGACACAAAAGAATGAATATTGTATAATTCCCCTTATATGAGGTCCTAGAGAAGTCAAGCACTTAGACAAAGAAAGTGGTAGTTGCCTAGGGCGGGAGTGGGGGGATGGGAAGTTACTGTTTATTGCTCACAGAGTTTCCTTTTGGAAAGGTGAAAAAGCTCTGGAGATGGATGGTGGCAGTGGCTGTACAACAGTGTGAACTTACTTAATGCTGCCAAACTGCACTCTTAAAAATGGTTAAAATGGCAAATTTTACATTATGTATATTTTACCACAATAAAAATTTCTGCTTATCTCAAAGCTGGCCTTCTGAACCTAGTGAAATCCGTTGATTGTAATAATTGTTAAATCTATTGCATCCAGAGATAAGGAGCCAAAAAACCCAAACTGTTGCTTGGTCTCAGAGAACTAGCCCATGATGAATAGTGAATTTCATTAAGTCAGAATCCTTAAATGCACATGCTCCTTGTCAACATTTTACACCATTAGTTTTGTTGTGTGAGTTAGTGTTGAGAATAAAAGATATTGAACTTTTTCTTTGATATTTATTTATGCTTATGAAGAAGTATGCCCTAGGGAAACTCAGTTTCAACACATTTTTACCACCCAAAAGGAAACCCTGTACTCATTAACAGTTACTCATCCACTGTCCCTCCTGGTAACCACCAGTCTGCTTTCTGTTTCTATGGATGATTTTCTTATTCTGGATGCAAATATACCTCATTTTATTGTGCTTTGCTTTACTGGATTTTTTTCCCCCCCAAATTGAAAATTTGTGGCAATCCTGCATCTAGCAAGTCTTTTTGGTGCCATTTTCCTAACAGCATTTGCTCACTTTGTGTTTTTGTGTCACATTTTGGTAATTCTCACAGTATCTAATACTTTTTATTATCATATTTGTTATGGTGATCAGTTGTGATTGTTTTGAGGTGACACAAACTGTACTTACCTAAGTCTGCAAACTAATTGATAAGTGTGTGTATTCTCACTGCCCTCTGACCATCTCTTCTCCATTACTCTCCCTCTTCTTGAGCCTTCTAGTTCCCCGAGGTACAACAGTATCTTGAAATTAAGCCAATTAATTGCCCTACAATAATCTCTTAAGTCGGAGAAGGCGATGGCACCCCACTCCAGTACTCTTGCCTGGAAAATCCCGTGGACAGAGGAGCCTGGTAGGCTGCAGTCCATGGCGTCTCGAAGAGTCGGACACGACTGAGCGACTTCACTTTCACTTTTCGCTTTCATGCACTGGAGAAGGAAATGGCAACCCACTCCAGTTTTCTTGCCTGGAGAATCCCGGGGACAGGGGAGCCTGGTGGGCTGCCGTCTATGGGGTCACACAGAGTTGGACACGACTGAAGTGACTTAGCAGCAGCAGCAACAGTCTCTTAAGTGTTCAAATGAAAGGAAGAGTTGAAAGAGTTCAAGTGAAATCAAAAGCTAGAAATGATTAACCTCAGCGACGAAGACATGTCACAAGCTTAACCTCTTGTACCAACCAAACAGTTAGCCAAGTTGTAAATGTAAAGGAAAAGTTACTGAAGGAAATTAAAAGTGCTACTCCAATGAACACATGAATGAAAGGAAGGTGAAACTGCCTTATGGTTGATATGGAGAAAGTTTTAGTGGTCTGGGTAGATGATCAAACCAGCCATCACATTTTCCTTTAGCCAAAGCCTAATTCAGAGCAAGGCCCTCTCCAGTTCCATGAAGGCTAAGAGAGGTAAGAAAGCTGCATAAGCAATGTTTGAAGTTAGCAGAAGTTGGTTCATAAGGTATATGTAAAGAAGCCATCTTCATACCATAAGAATGCAAGGTGAAACTGCAAATGCTGATGTAGATGCTGTAACAAGTTACCTAGCAGATCTGGATAAGATAATTAAAAACAGTGGCTACACTAAACAAGGATTTTCCTTGTAGACAAAACAGCCTTCTATTGGAAGACAGTACCATGTAGGACTTTCACAGCCAGAGAGAAGTCAGTGTCTGGTTTCAGGAACAGGCTGACTTGTTAGGGGCTAGTGTAGCTGATGACTTTAAGTTGAAGCCAGTATTCATTTACTATTCCTAAAATCCTAGGGTACTTATGAAGTATGAGCCTGTGCCCATAAATGGAAAAGCAAAGCCTGGATGACAGCACATCTGTTTACAATATTGTTTACTGAATGTTTTAAGCTCACTGTTGAGACCTGTTGCTCAGAAAAGAAAGGATTGCTTTCAAAATATTAATAATCATTGATTATGTACCTAACACCCAAGAGTTCTGATGGAGACATACAGTGAGATGAATATTGTTTTCCTGCTAGTAAACACAACATCCATTCTGTAGCCCACAGATCAGGAGTTATTTTGCATTTCAAGTCTTCTTATTTAAGAAATACATCTCAGGGATTTCTCTGGTGGTCCAGTAGCTGAGACTCGCTGTTCCCAGTGAGGGGGCCCAGTTCCATCCCTGGTCAGGTAACTAAATCTCACATGCCACAACTAAAAGTTCACATTGCCACAGCTAAAGATCCCGCATGCTGCAACAGAGATTGAAGATCCCACGTGCCGCAACTAAAACCCAGTGCAGCCAAATAAAAAGACTTCAGAAGGCTGTAGCTGCTACAGATGGTAATTCCTTTGATGGATCTAGGCAAATTGAAAACCTTCTGGAAAGGATTCACCATTCTAAAAGCTGTTAAGAACGTTTGTGATTCAAGGGAAGAGGTCAAAAAAATCAACATACACAGGAGTTTGGAAGAAGTGGATTCCAGTCCTCATGGATGACCTTGGTTTGTTGAAGACTTTGGTGGAGGAAGTAACTGAAGATGTGGTGGAAATAACAAGAGAACTAGAATCAGAAGTGGAGCCTAAAGATGTGACTGAATTGCCAAATCTCCTGATCTAACTTTAACAGATGAAGAGTTGCTTTGTATGAATGAGTAAAGAAAGTGGTTTCCTGAAATGAACTCCACCCCAGTGAAGATGTGAAGACTGTTGAAAATGGCAGCACAGGATTCAGAATATTACGTAAACTTAGTGAACACAGCAGGGCAGTTTGAGGGGCTTCCTAGGTGGCACAGTGGTAAAGAATCCACCTGCCAATGTAGAAGATGCAAAAGAGGCAAGTTTGATCCCTGGGTTGGGAAGATCCCCTGGAGGAGGAAATGGCAACCCACTCCAATATTCTTGCCTGGAGAATCCCATGGACAGAGGAACCCGACAGGCTACAGTCCAACGAGTTGGACATGACTGAGCTGAGCACACAGGGTTTGAGAGAACTGACTCCAATTTGGGAAGTTCTCTTTGGAAGGAATGATGCTAAAGCTGAAACTCCAGTACTTTGGCCACCTCATGCGAAGAGTTGACTCACTGGAAAAGACTGATGCTGAGAGGGATTGGGGGCAGGAGGAGAAGGGGACGACAGAGGGCTGGATGGCATCACTGACTCGATGGACGTGGGTTTGGGTGAAATCCGGGAGTTGGTGATGGACAGGGAGGCCTGGTGTGCTGTGATTCATGGGGTCGCAAAGAGTCGGACATGACTGAGCGACTGAACTGAACTGAACCATGGGTAAAATGGTATCAGACTATCACATGCTACAGAGAAATCATTCGTGAAAGAGCGAGCCAGTCCATGAGGCAGACTTTATTATTGTCTTATTTTAAGAAATTGCCACAGCCTCCATGACCTTCAGCAGCCATCAACATCAAAGTGAGACCCAGCACCAGCAAAAATTTGCTGAAGGCTCAGATGATGGTTAACAGTTTTTAGCAATAAATTATTTTTAAATTAAGGCATATATGTTATTTACTTAGACATAACGCTGTTGCAGACTTAATTAATAGACTACAGTATAGCGTAAACATATGAAACTGAAAAATTTATGTGACTCAGTTTATTGCAATATTGCTTTTCTGCTGTGGTCTGGACCTGAACGTGCAGCATCTCTGAGCTATGCCTTAATTTCATATCAGTGGAGTCACACAATGTGTGGTCTTCCATGTCTGATTTCTTTTACTTAAATAACCTTTTTGTAGTTCACATAGCATCTATTAATACTTCACTCCTTATGATTGAGTAATATTCCTTATATGTATATAACATAATTTGTTTATCCATTCATCTGTTGATTCTTTAGTTGCTTTTTATTAAAAACATAATCTAAAACCAGCTTACTTATTCAGACAGTGAACATTTATGAAGCATCCATTATGTGTCTGGCAATGTGTTGGGTTCCAAGGATGTAAAAATAGCCATCATTTATAGTTATAATGTGCTGCCTGCTGTAACAGAGGTGTAAACAGTGTTATTCAACATAAGGTATGGAGTGGTTAATTCTGTTCATAGGTAGATCTAATTGATTTTGCAAGCAAATTTTTCTGATGGCAAAAAGAAGACTGTACAGAAGTGTTTTGTCCATTATAACTGTAGCTGTCTGTATTTGAAATGGTACAGTAGATCCTTGAGGGAGTGAACTCTTCATGGTGTTCTACTACAAGCCACCGTCAACAGTTTTAGCTATTTTATTTCTAAGCTGTTTAGTCCCTCATTATATATTGCCTAAGAGGATATGTGTTCTCGTAAACTAGTTCCTTGGTCTTCCTAAGAATAGACTAAGATGTAGATGAAAGGTAGTTTAGGAAAAAAGGGAGCTTTTAGAGATTTGGGTTAGACTACTAAATTGGTTATGTTCTAGGTGGATTTAGAGTGTATTAGCAGAGCATAGGCTCCGGAGAAGGCAATGGCACCCCACTCCAGTACTTTTGCCTGGAAATCCCATGGACAGAGGAGCCTGGTAGACTGCAGTCCATGGGGTCGCCAGGAGTCAGACACGACTAAGCGACTTCATTTTCACTTTTCACTTTCATGCATTGGAGAAGGAAATGGCAACCCACTCCAGTGTTCTTGCCTGGAGAATCCCAGGGACGGGGGAGCCTGGTGGGCTGCCGTCTATGGGGTTGCACAGAGTCGGACACAACTGAAGTGACTTAGCAGCAGCAGCAGAGCATCAGTTCAGTTCAGTTCAGTCGCTCAGTCATGTCTGACTCTTTGCGACCCCATGAATTGCAGCACGCCAGGCCTCCCTGTTCATCACCATCTCTCAGAGTTCACTCAGACTCACGTCCATCGAGTCCGTGATGCCATCCAGCCATCTCATCCTCGGTCGTCCCCTTCTCCTGTCTCTTATACACATCTAAAATTCTGAAAGAGNTAGCAGCAGCAGCAGCCTTCTTAGAGCAGAGGCAGCCAGGAGGTGGTAATAAGACTCAAGGAGTACAGCCTGACTGAATTCCAATTTTCTACACAATGATGAAAAGTCCCTTCCTCCACTGACAGCCATATCCCATGCATATTTGGGAAGGCAGAAATATCTAGGCTGATTTTATCATACTGAAGAGGGGAAAGAATCATCAAAGTTCANATTTCCTACATAACCACAATCTCATTATATCAAGAAAATGAGTAATAATGCCACGCGTGCATGCTCAATCGTGTCTGACTCTTTGCTTCTGTTAGTAGACATCTATACTCCATTGGCAGAAGTGTAGGGAAAGATGGGCCTCAGCACAGGAACCCTGGCCCCAGCCTCCCAGTCAGCTGTATTTTTTTATTTTATGTATTTATTTTTGGCTGTGCTGGGTCCGCACTGCGACACGGGCTTTTCTCTAGTTGTGGCGAGCAGGGGCTCCTCTCCAGTTGCAGTGCACGGTCTTCTCACTGAGGGGGCTTCTCTTGCTGGGGAGCGCAGGCTCTAGGGCACACAGGCTTTGGTAGTTGCAATTCCCGAGATCTAGAGCACAAGCTCAATAGCTGTGGTTCACAGGCTTAGCTGCTTTGCAACATGTGGGGTCATCCCAGATCAGGGATCAAATCCATGTTCCCTGCACTGGCAGGGGGATGCTTTACCACTGAGTCACCAAAGAAGCCCCTGCTGTATTTTAAGTTAAGGTGTCAATCCTACTGCTGATGAGTCTCACAACTGCCCCCTGAGGAAGGCAGTGTCAACTTCCTCAGTAATGACCACAGACTCTGTTTATACAGACATTCCTACAGTCCCTGACAGAATTCACATGCTGGTTTACCTTAATTGGGTTTATCATATATGAAAAAAAGGAAATCTGGTTACATATACTGAAGAGCAAATGAGTCTTAAAAACTGAACACTTACCGCCTCTCAGGGCTAATGACTCCTGTTATTACCTTCTCTGCTCCTGTTGAATTTACTGGCATTTTAATTGGGGTTTCTTTCAGGAACTGGTTTCCAGCTATTAGAAAAACAACAAATACAAACCATATGTAGCTTACATGCTATGGTTTCAAAATTTTTATCAATAATGCATGTATCACCTCATTCACTGGCTCAGAAATATTGTAATCACTTGCCCAGTAATGTCAACACTCTAATTCTTTAAAGAAATGTTTCCATGTGATTTACAATAAAAACAAAATCATTTTGCTTTACAAATGTGACTCTTTTTCTTCACTGTAAAATTGAGGCCATGCTTATGATTTTGTTATAAATATCACATGAAAAATCTAAATAGAACATATAAACAATACTTCATGATTACTGATTCTCCTTTCTGTAAATAAAAGTCAATCTGTATTTATACCTTTAATTGATATATTACTGAGAGGTGTTAACTCAATTCATAGCCCTTTCAACTCCTGTCAGGCAAACAGAACAGTCCCCTGTGAAAGCTGACAAAAGTTATTAAAGAGGTTGTGAGCTTTAGTTATTTTTATACTCCATATTCCAGAATTTGGGGTTTTATTCTAGCAGTATATTTGTAACTGATATAGTTTGTGACAAATCTGCATTAGCAATCTGGTTACTGCTAATTAGCCAACTTTTTGTTCATGATCTAAAAGTGTATACTGCTTAGAAATATAAGATACCAAGGTTTTAAGAGATCAGGGGTTTTGTTTTATTTATGACTATATAGCATTACTCTCACTGGTTCCCCAAGAACAAGAAAAGAAGATTAATCAACAATACCTATGAAAACAGTATTCATCTTTGTGTACTGATGATTTCTACTACCATACATAGTTACCCTTCAACAAACTCTCATTAAATGGATTAGACAGGATTCAGAAAAATAAAACTAATACTTAGGTCAAAAAATGACTCAGGGGGACGGCCCTTTCGATCCAGTTGCTAAGACTCCATGCTTCCAATGCAGGTGGCTCAGGTTTGATCCCTGGTCAGGGAATTAGATCCCACATGCTGCAATGAGGACCCAGAGCAGCAAAATAATAATAAAAAATAAATATTAAAAAAATGACTCAGAGCAAAAGTAAAATGCAAAGTGCTGATGGAGGCTATCAGTTGGGGCTTTGGCCACTGCTTCTCTTGGCAGCCCTTATGTTTAAAGAAAAATGGCCAAAAATAGCTTCTGACCAATGTAATCTCTCATAGGGACAAGATATGTAAATTAATGACACTTTAAGATTATAAATTCTAAACTACCTATATTTTCAAAACTTTCAGAATTACATAAATTTTTTATTGAAAGTCAATAATAGAAGGGACTATTTTTTTTTTAAAAAAGCCCTGAATGGGTTAAGATGAGTTAAAGGTCCCTTCTAGTTCCCTACCCAATCTCATAACTCACAAAGGCCCTTGTAGGTATATTAAGAGAAATAAGAGAAGAGAAAGAGATACAATGCAACAGCAGCAATTACTGAGGTCCTACTATGTGCAAATATTATCTCATTAACACTCATAAATAACCACAGGCTTTCACACATCACACCAAAGCAGCCTCATGATTTTAGGGAAAGTGTTGATTCAACTGGATAATGCTATCAACAGAACTTCCAGCAAATATTCTCACCAAGTGTTTCATAATATCTTTATGTACAAGAAGTAGACTCTAGAACTGGCTATTAGTTAGTCAGTTAGCAAACTGGAAACACAGTGGCAGGATGTGGGCAGCGCCATTCACAAGACAATGTTTCACAGTGTAGGTTCATTACAATTTTAACGTAACACACAAGTAGGTCACAATTGCTGGAAAGAAAACTAATAAAGTTTAGGTGTCATTTCTTTAAAGTGACAAAGACTAGATCACAGTAAATAAAATCCCTTCAGGCTGTCTCTAATTTATTCATTTCTTCATTCAACAGAAACGGCCCCCATTATATACCAGGCACTAGTTTCCCAGGTGGCACTAGGGGTAAAGAACCTGCCTGCCAATGCAGAGACATGAAAGACACAGATTTGATCCCTGGGTCGGGAAGATCCCCTGGAGGAGGGCATGGCAACCCACTCCAGTATTCTTGCCTGGAGAATCCCATGGACAGAGGAGCCTGGAGGGCTACAGACCATGGGGTCGCAAAGAGTCGGGTAGACTGAAGCAACTTGGCATGCATGCAGGCACCTAGTAGGCACAAGATACCAAGTATGGCTCCAGCTAGGTACTATGCCATGTCACAGTAAAGCAAGACAGAGGCTACTCTCATGACACTGTCTCACCCTGGTAAGACCTCATACTAGAAAACTGGATTCAGTTCTAGGCAGTTTTAAACAGAGTGACAAAGTAGAATGTGCCCAGAGAAGATCAGCTATGAAAACGCTGAGAAGTCACCAAGGAAACAGCTTGAATAATTGGCGATGATTAAAATGAAGAGGAAATCAAGGTAAACGAGAGAGCTGTAATATGGACACAGCTCTAGGTATCCGGAAGGGCATCAGTAATAGAACAGGCAGAATAGGATCAGACACCAGAACTGGAGCTCCAGATGAGTAAGAAGGGCTCAGTAAAGACTTGAATGGAGTCATTCCATGTTGGGGCAGAGGGGCAAGCAAGGTCTCAGCCGACATGTACAACCTTGGGCAGATCCCTTCACTCATCTGAGTCTCAGCTTCCTCCGTTGTGAAAAGGGTTGGGGGATTAAATCAGCTATAACTTGCCTTTCACCTTTGATATTCTATGATGCTATGATTCAAATCTATAAATGTGGGAAAGAGAAAAACTTAATAACATCTGAGAAAAATCTGAAGTTGATTAATATGCTTTCATTCCAACTAATGCAAATAACATATGCTTAAAAACAGCCTGGCTTCTCCTATAATTCCTGAGGGCAATGCTAGCCATTTCTGATCTGCTATATGTTTATTTAGCATGGTAAGAAGAAGGAATTTTGAGATATTCTGCTACTGTTTAATCTAAACAGCAAATACCTTTTAAGGGTGTACTGTAATGATTTGGTGTAGTGAGTATTTCTCTTTTATACTGGTTCTTATTAACTGGAGTCTTTGGCTCAGGAAATACAAAGCACTCTTCATTCTTTACAGCAGACTTAGGAGTATATACATTTTCTTTGTTCTTTAATTTATTGGCAGATGCTCTGCATAATACGGGAGTTAATGATGTAGATTCCAGGCCATTTGATTCTGTCCAATGCTTGGCAAACTGGAAAAAAAAAGTTACCGGATAAAGCACACTGAAGAAGAAAAGTCAATTTCTTTACAACATGCCTTAATCATTTGCAAATTACCTTGCACCATTTTTATTAAAATGAAACACTATCAAGAGGATATTATTGGTGATACCAGGAAATTTGAAAATGTATATTCAGTTCTCTCTAGTTAGTATATGTAGATCACTTTAGGCTGTTCTATTGACAGGTAATTTTCAACATGTTTCAAGCTGTATTTAATCAAACACACCCAGATTCTAGGCAATTGAGGATGGCCACAAATAAATCCCTAAGAATTGCCTCCCATATCTAAACTGCCAGTTTGCTTCTAATATGTACCAAGAAATAAAAGTTTAGTCAATGACCAGCACAGAAAAAAACTATGTTAAAATGTTCTAACAGAAATGTTGCATAGAAAATATGTCTTAATCCTTTTAAATTTATGGTTGAGCTTGCAAAAAAGATAGGAAAATCCTCAGAGGTCAAACGAAAAACAGGAGCATGAATGCAGAAATGTAATCAAGTCTGAAACTGTCTGCTGGCCTAAGGGCATCTACCCACTCTCTCGCATAATCTACAGCAGGAGATGAGACCTATGCAAGGTGCTAAGTTAGAGCCAAAGCTTCCAGGTAAAGCCAGGAGGGGCCAAAACAAAAATGAAAGGGTGAATAAATTTAAACCTGCCCTGTAAAGGAGTCGGCAAAAAAACCTGTCTGTCCTGGTTATGGCTCTGAAGAAGAAAAGAGAGTTTCCTTTATCAATTGCAAAGTTCCATAGGACAGTCTTTCACACAGCTTTGGAGCTCAGATTCATATCCCAGAAATTTCAGCCTTAGAATTTGATTTAAAATAGTTCTAGTCCTAAATGTGGTTGTATTCTAGGAACATGACAAAAGGAAACACAATTCCTATCTGAAAGAAAAGCTTCAATCCAGCACAACCCAAGACCTCAACCCTTAATCCAAGCCTCAAAGCATTCCCAAAGAGTTCCAGGAAAAATGAGTCTATTAAAAAAAAAAAATCACAAATGATATGAACACCATGAGCAAAAGTCAGGAGAAAAAAATAAAAGAAACAGACCCCAAAAGATGTGAGATATTAAAATTATCAAGTACAGAACACAAATATGTTCATATGTTCAAAATAATAAAAAATTTAAAACATGAAAAGAAAAATGTTAAAGCAATTTTGAAAAAGAATAAAAATCCCTAGAAATAATGCAATAATAAAAATGAAAAATTCAATGGACATGTCAAATAGCAGATAGATAGAAATGAAAAAAGAACGTGAATGTGAAATAAACCTGAAACAATCTAGAATACAGCTTAGAGAGAAAGATATGGGATATATGAAAGAGAGTTTAAAATAAATCGAAGACGAAGCTCTATGGTCTGCTGCTGCTAAGTCACTTCAGTCATGTCCAATTCTGTGCGACCCCTTAGATGGCAGCTCACCAGGCTCCTCCGTCCCTGGGATTCTCCAGGAAAGAATACTGGAGTGGGTTGCCATTTCCTTCTACGGTCTAACATATATCTATTATATGTTCCAGAGATAGATAATAAGGACAATGAAAAAGCAGTAATTACTCAAAGTATTTTCTAAAATTAATTAAAGGTACAAATCCTCAAATACAGGAAACACAATGAATTGCAAACAAAAAGAAATCCATATCTATATTTACCAGGTTGTACAACTCTAGAAGACACTACTCACCCAGAGAGTACACCTAACAATGAGACTACAGAACACCAAAAGCAAAAAGAAAATCCTAAAANACAAATCCTCAAATACAGGAAACACAATGAATTGCAAACAAAAAGAAATCCATATCTATATTTACCAGGTTGTACAACTCTAGAAGACACTACTCACCCAGAGAGTACACCTAACAATGAGACTACAGAACACCAAAAGCAAAAAGAAAATCCTAAAAAGAGGCAGAGAGAAAAGACTACCTAGAAAGCAACCTGACTGACACTGATTCAGTTCAGTTGCTCAGTCATGTCCGACTCTTTGTGACCCCATGGACTGCAGTATGCCAGGCCTCCCTGCCCCTCACCAACTCCCAGAGTTTACTCAAACTCATGTGATGCCATGTGATGGCATGTCAGTCGCTGATGCCATCCAACCACCTCATCCTCTGTCATCCCCTTCTCCTCCCGGTTTCAATCTTTCCCAGCATTCAGGGTCTTTTCCAATGAGTCAGTTCTTCACATCAGGTGACCAAAGTATTGGAGTTTCGGTTTCAGCCATCAGTCGTCCTTCCAGTGAATATTCAGGACTGATTTCCTTTAGGATGGACTGGTTGGATCTCCTTGCAGCCCAAGGNACAGTTTCTTGTGATCCACACAGTCAAAGGCTTTGGCATAGTCAATAAAGCAGAAATAAATGTTTTTCTCGATACTGAGGTCAGTAACTGGCTAATGAGTGGCACAGAGGAGGTTAGAAGCTGAGTCACATGGCTGGGCTCCACCCACTATGTCTTCTGAAGAGGACCAGGACCTCCTGCTAACTGTGTGCTCAGAAACTCTCAGATGACAGGGTGCTGAAGAGTTTTTGCTTTGCCCTTGTCCAGCTTGTCATCTTTTAGGAAAATCAAAGCCTGGGAATGCTAAGAATGTTGGTTCAGATCACTCATATTTGGCTCCGATGGCCTGTGACCTCTACTGTCCAAAGGGGCCTCACACTCAGAAGGGACACCACCTCTGTTCTCTCTGTCTTAAAATGACTAATATTTCTTGAACAAGGTATCACACATTTTGTTTTGTGTCCCAAACTTTCATTTTCACTGGCTCCTGCAAATTGGGCAGCTGGACCTGGGCTCCCAGTGAAATAATAATGAAGAAAAAAAAGATATCCACCAACCTGCTCCTTCCTTCCTTATCAAATAGATAAGCAAATCATATTGCTTTTTCCTCCAACTTGTTTTGTGTTGTCTTCCATTAGTCTTCCTCCTCACTCACTCCCCTAGACAGAGAGGGTAACATGCAGGAAGGCCAGGGGTCTCCAAACGGAGGAAAAAGCCTGCAAGTGTCAGACATTTTCTCTCTCTTAAGANTGATATTTCTCCCGGCAATCTTGATTCCAGTCTGTGTTTCCTCCAGTCCAGCATTTCTCATGATGTACTCTGCATAGAAGTTAAATAAGCAGGGTGACAATATACAGCCTTGACGTACTCCTTTTCCTATTTGGAACCAGTGTGTTGTTCCATGTCCAGTTCTAACTGTTGCTTCCTGACCTGCATACAGATTTCTCAAGAGGCAGGTTAGGTGGTCTGGTATTCCCATCTCTTTCAGAATTTTCCACAGTTTAATGTGATCCACACAGTCAAAGGCTTTGGCAGCAGAGCATAGGCAGCCATAAACCACCACCTTCTTTTTCTTTGAAGACAACCTGCTACAGGAATATTGAGTCAGTTTCTCAGAAGAAATTCTTTGTATCTATTAGTTTTCTCCTTCAGCAGTCTTATTTATGCTATTAACTTCAGTAACGGCACAGCTCTCTGTTCAGTTGTCAAAAACTGATAAATGAGCCTGAGATGTAGAACTGGAATGAACCTTATGTGAAAGCTTTGTAAATGTAAACTACAGCTGAACCTATAAAAATAACAGATTTGCTTGATGAGAGTTCTAATGACATATTAATGGGAGATTAAAAAAATTTTTTTTTAGCCTACAACACAGCAGTCACCACAGGATGAGCAGGAAAAACTCTTGGATGAAGCCATACAGGCTGTGAAGGTCCAATCATTCCAGATGAAGAGATGCCTGGTAAGAATGACAATGTGAGAGGCACAGTTGTAATCTGTGTGTTCCTGGGAATGTTAGGCTGTGTTTTCTAAAACCTGTAGCACTACAGCTCTGGTAAATCTAATATTCAGCCTCAGCTCCCTCAGGTGCTATGTGGAGCAATTTCAGTAGATAGCCCTGTTGAAATATTTATTTATCTTTATATTTGTGGTTTGAAATTGTCTGTCTTCCCTACCAGAATGTAAGCTCCATGAGGATGGGAGACCCTGCCTTATAGTTACACATCACTGTATTATCTCCATACCCCTATCTGACCTGAATTACTGGCCTCATCAGTTCTATACCTCAAACCTGAGAAGTACTTGACATATAATAGTTGCTTAATAAATACTGGTTTAAAATGCTTTCAATTTGAATTGTTCAGCCTTTCCTCTCTATCTTGAAGGCTTTTATTTCTGTCCTGAACAGATACATTTTTTTGTAAGAAATACCTTAAAAACTATACTTAATTTTCATATTCTGAAAAAGTAGATTATCTGTGTAGAAACTATAGATTCTCTGGAATAAAATTTAAGAAATGGAACAAAATAGGCTGGTACTTAAATTATAAGTTGCTGTATTGATGATGATAATATCTTGCCTTTGTAAAGTGTCTTAGAGTTTCTAAAGCTTAGTAATAATATGCTCTTCTAACCAGTTGTATCTGTTGTATTGTTTTTCTTGCAAACCAGTTTGTAAAAACAAAACTCTTGGAGTGGAGAAAATGGGTGGTATGGAGCTTGCTATTGCTTGCTTCTATCTATTTCTGTGTATGAACAGTATTTCTGTATCTAAAGGAATTGTCTATGTTTATGTCTTAAGTGGGGCATATGGACAGTGTGAGGAGAAAAGCATACTTAAAGAGCAGTCATTCCAGACATCTCTGAAGAGTGTTTAACCTATGACCAAGCCATTGTCAGAATAATAACTTTCTTTCAAAGAATCAGTATGCCAGTTTTCTTGCTTACAGGTAAAAGATAAATTAATGGAGCTATAGTTTCATAGTTGCCAGGATTGTAAAGATTTGAGTTATTGCCAGGAAGCTTGTGGTCCTAGATAAATGAGATTTGCTAAGCTTTGCAGCCTGGTAAGGAATTACGTTATCTTACTCTTTTCAGTAAAGTGAAGCCAAGGTGAAATTAAACTTGATTTTTATGTGATCAGAATAATTTAGGTGCTGTATACTTTTAAAACTGTGTAATAGATCCTTGATTAAAGTTTGTATAGCCAAGTTAAATGTTTATTTAAATTAAACATTCTCACCAATGTTCTTGGTTTTTCTGTAGGACAAAAACAAGCTTATGGATGCTCTGAAACATGCTTCTAATATGCTTGGTGAACTGCGGACTTCTATGTTATCACCAAAGAGCTACTATGAACTTTGTATCTTTTGAATGTTGAAGAACATTTTGATCATACTGTTTTTTTGATAAGGCTTATTTTGCTTGTTCCCTAGGTTTTTTGGAAGTTGTATTATTTCTCATTGTCTTAATCAAATAGTACTTCTCCCTGCAAATGTGCTGAGAAGAGTATCAGAAACCCCTTTTTTGTGCTTACACTTCTTTATGTGGCATGTTGTTATATCTGTTTTCAGACTACTCATGAAGGATATTGAAAGTATTAAGCAAATGGTTTTTTAATGCTAAGATTTTGTCAAGCTGGACACTGAAATATAAAGGACATCAATGATTTGCCATTTCAAAACCCGAAAGTAGTTTCACAGGCAATCTTATTTTTATTATTTTGCTTTACCAGACATCTTTAAAAACCCTTAAAGTCAGGAAAGCCCAGAAGAAGTTCTGTCTTTACTTAATTTAAACATGCTTTCTTACATGACTAACATTTAGGAAATTTGCCCAATATAGGAGTTCCCTGGTGGTTTAGTGGTTAGAATTCTGGGCTTTCACTGCCATGGCCCAGTTTCGATCCCTAGCTGAGGAGTTAAGATCCCACAAGCTGTGGGGCATGCCCCCTGCCCCCAATAAATAAAGAAAAAACTAAGAAATTTGCCCAGTTTATTGAGTCCAACAAGTTGTAGCGTCAACATTCTTAGGTTGACTTAGCTTTAAATCCTTAATGATAATTAAAAGATATGGCTATTTCTGATGAACTGCACTACTTGGAAGTTTACCTGACAGATGAATTTGCTAAAGGAAGAAAAGTGGCAGATCTCTACGAACTTGTACAGTATGCCGGAAACATTATCCCAAGGCTGTACGTTATTAAGATGCTGCTGGCTTTTATATCTGCATTTCCCACTTTGTGTTACATCCTTTAAAATCAGCGGGTTTAAGGTCATTTAATTTCTTAACGAATAGAGGTTAACATTTTGATAGTGATTTTTTAAGGCTGTGAAGTATAAATAGCTATTTATTATAGATTATTGAGGAACTTTGAAAATAGAGAAAAATGGACATATTCTAATTTCTTGACTACTAGAAAAGTTAATATCATGACAGTTATAAGTCCTAATGTGTTTAAAGGTGATATTATAAATAAATGGAAGGGGGTCAGTAAGCGGTTATATTTTAAATTAGATGATATTTTCTTTATTGCATAGGAGAAAACCTGTTTGCTGTCTTGTTTATTTCATATTTGTATATGTTGTATTTGAATATAGTCAAATTCTTGAGTATTTTATTTCTAATCAAATGTTGCCTCATTCTTCTAGTTATCTGTTGATCACAGTTGGAGTTGTATATGTCAAGTCATTTCCTCAGTCCAGGAAAGATATTTTGAAAGATTTGGTAGAAATGTGCCGTGGTGTGCAACATCCCTTGAGAGGTCTGTTTCTTCGAAATTATCTACTTCAGTGTACCAGAAACATCTTACCTGATGAAGGGGAGCCAACAGAGTAAGTGGTTTTCTTTCTTGATTTAGGTGTAGTATTTTTATTGTTGTTGTTGCAAAACATATAAAAAGTATAGAAAAGTATATAGAAGAAAATAAATATCAGTAATTCTACCCAGGGTCAGCCACTGGTAGCATTTTGTGTATAGATTTCCTTTGAGACACAGTATATGTGATGTGATATAAAATGTACTCTTATAAAAATTATGTGTCGATTATTAGAACCTGCTTTTTAAATTTAGCATAATTGAGAGCATTTTTCCATTCCATCAGATACTCTTTGAAAATACGACTTTTTAAATGAGTTACAGTTTGAAAATTGTATTTGTGATAAAATAACGAAGTGTGTTTAACTTTTTTTATGAGCTAGCCAGTTTTCATATTGTTTCTTGAGTGTCTTATCAGTTTTTATAATTTAGCAACTTCTAGTTACCCCAGTGGAGAAGGCAATGGCACCCCACTCCAGTACTCTTGCCGGGAAAATCCCATGGATGGAGGAGCCTGGTGGGCTGCAGTCCATGGGGTCACAAAGAGTCGGACACGACTGAGTGACTTCACTTTCACTTTTTACTTTCATGCATTGAAGAAGGAAATGGCAACCCACTCCAGTGTTCTTGCCTGGAGGATCCCAGGGATGGGGGAGCCTGGTGGGCTGCCGTCTCTGGGGTCGCACAGAGTTGGACACAACTGAAGCAACTTAGCAGCAGCAGCAGCAGTTATCCCAGAGTATAAGTGATTTTAATTATCTGTGCACACAAATAAGATATTAACTCCAAAACAGGGTGAGGGATGGGGGGAAGCCATTCAGAGAGAGCTGTGTCTTATGCAACCAATACTCTAGCATCCAAGTCCGTTGTGCTTTTATCCCACAAAGATGGCAGATGGTCTTTATCCAGTTGGGTGAACTATTCACATGACAAGTTCGCTTGATTGAGGAACTTATTTCCCTTTTTAAAAAGTTTCTTTATTCATTTATTTTTAATGTGTATATTTTAGTTGTTTTTAGTATATCTGCATCATTTCCTTTTTAAAAGAAAAGCTATAATAAAACTTCAGCCATGCATATGACAAAAATTTAAGTGGTGTAGAAAAGATAAAAATGTAACAGTAAGAAGATGGTGAGGTTATTTGCTGTTATTATTTGATTCAGTTTTGACTGTTAATTTAGTAATCAGCAAAAAGTTTTGAAAATTACTGAGTTCCCCATCTTAGGAAATGTAAAAATAAGCAAGAAATACTTGGTCTTTTATGTTACAGAGATTACAAAGTTTATAGTTCAATTGCAAACATAAAATACTCAGTAATAAAATGAGTTAGCAGTGACACAAGTGTCCATTTTTTAAGGCTTTTTGAATTAATGGAATGTAATTCCAAGAACAAGTTTAGTTGGCCCAGGAAAAGGAGTGGTTAAGTTGCTTCAGTTGTATTGGACTTTTCAGGACCCCATGGACTGTAGCTGGAGAAGGCAATAGCACCCCACTCCAGTACTCTTGCCTGGAAAATCCCATGGACGGAGGAGCCTGGTAGGGGGTCGCTAAGAGTCGGACATGACTGAGTGACTTAACTTTGACTTTTCACTTTCATGCATTGGAGAAGGAAATGGCAACCCACTCCAGTATTCTTGCCTAGAGAATCCCAGGGACAGGGGAGTCTGGTGGGCTGCTGTCTATGGGGTTGCACAGAGTCGGACACGACTGAAGTGACTTAGCAATGGACTGTAGCCTGCCAGGATTCTCTGTCCGTGGGATTCTCCAGGCAAAAATACTGGAATGGGGTGCCATGCCCTCTTCCAGGGCATCCTCCCAATCCAGGGATCGAACCCACATCTCTTAGATTTTGGTTCTTTATCACTAGTGCCACCTGGGAAGCCCCAAAAGGAGTGAGGGGGGGCATTTTGTCCCTCTAAACTTGAGCTATGTCCCCTCCCTGATATTCTTTTCTCTCTTCCTCTTGAAATTGAGCACTAAGACAGTGTAGTTGAAGATGTCTTTCATGAAGCATTTGGTTGATTAAAGAGGTAAGAAGGAAATGCACTAAGAAGAGGAATAGTAGTAAATTAAATACTGTGTATAAAGATTTTTCCAACTGTTTCTTTGCAGTGAAGAAACAACTGGTGATATCAGTGATTCCATGGATTTTGTCCTACTCAACTTTGCAGAAATGAACAAGCTCTGGGTTCGAATGCAGCATCAGGGACATAGCCGAGATAGAGAAAAAAGAGAACGAGAAAGACAAGAACTGAGAATTTTAGTGGGAACAAATTTGGTGCGCCTTAGTCAGTTGGAAGGTGTAAATGTGGAACGTTACAAACAGGTTTATATCTTTTTACTTCTCATCTTTTCTTATGAGATATATAAAGTCTCATTTTTGAAACTGAAATATTTTAAAAATAATACTGCATTGAAAACTGTTGATCAAAGAAGACTTAAATAAACTAAAAGACATATTTGAGTCTGTGTTTGTGGATTGGAAGACTCAGTGTTTTCATTATCAAGATAGTGATTTTCTTTACATTGAGATTTATTTTACTATAGATTTACTCTAAAGCTACAATAAAGTAATGTGATATTGGTGAAAGGGATAAATACATGTGTCAGTGGAGAATAAATCAAGAATTAGCGAACCTTTTCTTTAAAGGACCAAATAGTACTTATTTTTTGGTTTTACAAGCCATATAGTTTGCAGCTGTTAAATTCTGCCAGTGTAGTGCAAAAGCAGCCGAAGATAATGTGGACAAATATACAAAAATGGTCATTAAACTAGATTTGCTGACCCCTAGAAGAGATGATCCAGAATAGACTCACGTGTATATAATCAATTATTGTTGATAAGGGTGCAAAGGCAACCTTTTCAGCAAGTGATTCTGGAACAATTGGACATCTGTATGCAAACCAAGCCTCTAAATTGTGACCCATTCTCACACTATGCAGAGGAACTCAAAAAAATTGATCAAAGTCATAAGTATGAAATTTGCAACTGGAATTTTTAGAAGAAAACACAAAGGAAGGCTTTATAACTTTGGATTAGGTAAGCTTTCTTAGGACACAAAAAATTCAAATCATAAAAAAACACCAATGAAATGGACTTTGACTTTTACGAAATAAAAATCCAGAATTTTTTTATTTAACATTCTTTTGTAAAATTTTACAGTTTAGTCTAGAAATGAAGTATGAATCAAGAAAGCCTAAAATATGATTTTTAAGTTAGTAGTTCAAATATGTTACTGGAGGAGTGACTTAAGATTTTGAAAATAATTATTTAATTCTTAAAGTCTTTTTCTTCTTTCAGATTGTTTTGACCGGCATATTGGAACAAGTGGTGAATTGCAGAGATGCTTTGGCTCAGGAATATCTCATGGAGTGCATTATTCAGGTAGGTGAGAACATTTCAGGTTTTTAAAGAACTCATTTTGTATTTCATTAATTTTCTTTGTTTTGGGGGGAAAAAATCTTGATCAAAGAGAGATTAAGCTTTCCTGAATAAATCCTTTTCTCTTGTTAATATAATAACATGGTCTTTGTATTGATGGGTTTTTCTTCCCAAATGTAGGAAAGAGTAACCTCCAAGTTGTTTAGGTATCATTAATTTTAGTTTAATTGTAGATGTACTTTGGTTAACAGAATATTTCTTTCTGGGGTTATGTTTAGAGACGCTTGAAAGTGATGTATTTGCACTTGCTTGTCTAATGTTAAAATGGTTTTTTTCCCCCCACAAATATGAGCTTTAAATATTAAGTACAGAATATAGTGGAAAATGCTTTTACTAATTGATTTTTGCTAGTTGATTTTAGTAGTAATTGATTATCATTTGATTTTCAGGTTTTCCCTGATGAATTCCACCTTCAAACTTTGAATCCTTTTCTTCGGGCCTGTGCTGAGTTACACCAAAATGTAAATGTGAAAAACATAATCATTGCTTTAATTGATAGGTAAGAGTTTCCCATATTGAAGGGCAGATGTTCTGACTTTTGAATAGTGAATTTAAAACATTTTTGTGAATTCTTTTTTACATCTTTATTAATGATTTGGATTTAGTTACATTACTTCTGTAAGTCTGAGTATCTACTAAGTACTTGTCTGGCTTACTCATGAGAGAAGTTTAGCTCTTAATTGAACAGAAGGCGTGGAGATAATATTTTTTTAATCTATGCATTTAATTGGTGTTTAAAGACACTATACAGTCCCAACATTTAAATTTTATAAATCCAATTATCACCAAAGAGCAAACCTTGTGTTTTACAATGATGAAAGTTATCTTTCAGGGGAAACAATTTGATCTGGAATCTTTATCAACTAGACATAAATATAGATGATTAAGAATGTCAAGTAATCACTCTGTTCCTGCATTTTTTTAGAGAAGAGTTTTCAAGTACTAAAAATATTAGTAAATCCCCAATATGTTTAAATAATAGTTCTTTAGCCTTTGGTCTTGGTTAAATGTATAAAACTTGGCCTTTGATATAGCTTTAATGAGTGCCTGCTGGGTGCCAGTACATGGTATGTGTCCTGCTTGTGAGCATACCCTCATTGACATTATGAAGCCAGAAACCCAAGTGAAGATTTATTTCTGCAAATACTTTTATTGTGTTTTAAATATCTAAGTTATTAG
Source organism: Neotragus pygmaeus (assembly GCA_006410875.1). Classification (NCBI taxonomy): domain Eukaryota; kingdom Metazoa; phylum Chordata; class Mammalia; order Artiodactyla; family Bovidae; genus Neotragus; species Neotragus pygmaeus. The sequence continues at coordinate 45,753 of SJYV01003247.1, forward strand.
TTTTAAAGTCAGTTTATATAGCTGAATTCTCCAAATTATCAGGTCAATCCTGGTTTTAAGAATTATAAGTTAATTGGGGATACTCTTAATGGAAGCTAGTAATTGGGTTTTCTTATGTTAGACATAACACCACTTAACCATTTCTGTCAGTAATGATTCTTCTATGCATAACAAAATGTGGTCCAGTTGTAATCAGGATAAACAGTAATGATAATGGAACCAACATTGTTTTGAGTAGTTTCAGTTCAGTTCAGTTGAGTTACTCAGTCGTGTCCGACTCTTTGCGACCCCGTGAATCGCAACACACCGGGCCTCCCTGTCCATCACCAACTCCCGGAGTACACTCAGACTCGCATCCATCGAGTCAATGATGCCATCCAGCCATCTCATTCTCTGTCGTCNCTGTCCCATCCTCCACTGCTTCTGAACATGAGTCAAGCTAGGCCCCTCCTTGCCCTATATCATCATTTCACCTCACATAATCTTTCTGTTTTCCATCTCTCTTCCAGTGGTTTAGTTGCGTCTGGAAGATTTCTTTTTTCTTTTACCTCTTTTTCTTTTTGTCACTCTCATTTTTTGTGTTAATCAAAAAACATTCCAGATCTTAAATAAATTTTGTATCTTTATCTTCCCCACTAAGTGAGTTTTAAAGTAAAATTAGACAGAATAAAGAATTAAAAGTCCCAACCTCTAAAGGTCTTATAAATGCCTAGATATTCCTCAGTCACCGTGGAATGTTCCTAATTTTATCCTGCTTTTCCTTATTCACCAACATCTGATGCAGAAGAAATAATTTATGTATTATATATTATGTTCTTGAATTGCTAGTTTTGTGTGGATTTTTCATCCTGAATATGCAGTACTTATTGACTGCCCTAGAAACCTAACTACCACTTAAAATACTTCCCTTAGAAATACCACATTTTAGACAGTCTTTTTTAACTCCAGGTATACAGCCTGTTCTCGAGAAGGCAGTGGCACCCCACTCCAGCGTTCTTGCCTGGAGAATCCCAGGGACAGGAGAGCCTGGTGGGCTGCCATCTATGGGATGGCACAGAGTCGGACAGGACTGAAGCGACTTAGCACCAGCAGCAGCAGCATACAACCTGTTCATGAATTGTAGACCAGCATAACCTGTTGTATCTATAGGACTTTAATAGATGAATAAATGTGTGTGTTAAGGTGGACATCTGATAGACCTCTCTTGGAAGTCACTGGGGTATTTTGGGATGGTGTGAATCACTTCACCCATCTCTAATATGTAAATGAAAAATTTCAAATTTTTATGAATCAAGTGCTGTTTGTGTATGTAAGAGGTTAATTTTTATTCACTAAAGGACTGCTGTTTTTCTTTTGACAGTATTGCTACCAGTAGTGCAGTTTCAAAGGAGCTCACCAGACTTTTGAAGATTCCTGTTGACACTTACAACAATATTTTAACAGTCTTGAAATTAAAACATTTCCACCCACTCTTTGAGTATTTTGACTATGAGTCCAGAAAGAGCATGAGTTGTTACGTGCTTAGTAATGTTCTAGATTATAATACAGAAATTGTCTCTCAAGACCAGGTAAGAGAATACTGACATGCTGTATATTAAGAAACCAGAGACAATGTAGTTATGGTTTTAGACAATGAGACAGACACATGAGATGGGAGAGGAAGGTCATTTACTACTAAAAAATAGTTATAAGTAGCTTATTCATTATATAAATAAGAAGATTGGAGATGTATAAAGAAGAAAATATAAAATAACTATAATCCCACAGGAAGAGAATAACTGCTCTTAATTAACATTTGGTCTGTCTCTTTCTAGACTTTTATCTATATGTGTACCAACATACATACACTTTCATAAAGAAAAAAGGAATTAAGTCGTTGATACTGTTTTGTAACTTTACACAACTAAAAGCACTTTTTTCAGTGGCATTACATGCTGATTGTTTCACCCTAATCGGTTTCCATGTCTTCCATACTACAGGTGGATTCCATAATGAATTTGGTATCTACACTGATTCAGGATCAGCCAGATCAACCTGTAGAAGAACCTGACCCAGAGGACTTTGCTGATGAGCAGAGCCTTGTGGGCAGATTCATTCATCTTCTACGGTCTGAGGACCCTGATCAACAGTACTTGGTATGAATTAACTCTTCTTATACCCCTTCAACAGCTTCTTGTGAAATCATATGTAGATGTGTCTCAAATAGTTTAATCCAGCTTGTGGTATTAAAAGGTTTCAAAAGAATTGAAACTGAGTAAGAGATTTACTGGACTTTTACTTTACGGTTAAATGAGTTAATTGTAAACTTCTGGAGCTTATGAAAAACAAGTTGGTTGCTGTAATTTCTTCTGAAGACTTCTTAGGAATTGTAGAAAAGTCTGTCTTCCTTTAGTTGGGTATCCATCCAGTAATCATTCATGTTTATTTTCTTTTTGAACTGTTGCTTTTAGAATTGTTCAGTTGTTTTTCATAATAAACTTTTAAAGTATGAGCAACAGTCTTTATATTCAGTTGTGTTTATGTTTCCAAGGTTTGCAAATAGAGGTGTTTGTTTGCCACATTAAAAATGTGTGAAGACTTTAAAATTGCCTTTTTCTTAACCTCCTTTTCCTGGCAAAAAACAATCAGATGAGATTCTCCCTTTCTTTGTCATTAGTCCTTAATAAACCTTTGTGAAATGAATAAAACATGTTGCCTGAGTAGGATATTGGTGACTGATACTGGATAATTTATGAAAGGTAGCACAGATAGAGGCTTAATTACTGTTTGGGCAAAGTTGTTTAACCATTGTTGGATACATGGGACTGTTAGTCTATTGTAATGAAAAATACCTTAATCTGAGGATAAGCCCTGACTTCTTGTGTTGACTTTGTCATAGATGACACTCTTGTACTCCTTCATAACCATTGTGAAAAAGAAGCTGATTTCTGTCTGTAGTGCAATAGTCTTCAATTTGGCTTAGTGTCAGGCAGTCTGTGCACCACGTGTGATCTGACCTAGTGGCTGGCCTGCTTGTTCAAATGTTTTAACTGATTGCTTTATGTTTCTGTGTCATGCACATACATGGCCTATGTGGGTTTTCATTTTTTGTTGCAAACCAAAGTAGAAAGTGTGCTTTCCACCTGTGACCAGTTGGTTATGCCATATAAAGAAACACCTTTCAAGTGAGGATCGTTACCTTTGACTTTCTCAAGGGGGAATGCATTCTCTTCCTATCCATCTACCATTACCAAATTTATAAAACTTGAATATGTCACACACTGTGTCTCCAACGTAGTAAAAAGTATTTCATGAATTCTTGTGGTTTTTCTGAAACAACTAGATATTTGTTTCCTAATGGCTCTTTTAAAGTTTATTACCATTTTCCTTGACTTAAATGGTCTTAATATTTTCCTGAAGTAAGAGGCATGATATACCAGCAATATGCATATTTTTATAATAGTAGCCAGTATTTTGAGTACATGCAATGTGTTAGTACTGATAACACTTTACATCTGTTATTTGGTCTTCCCAACAACCCTGAGATTGAAAATTATAGTTAAAAGAAGATAAATGGTAATTTTCCCAGGGCCACACAAATAGTAAGTGTTAGAATCTACGTTTAAATGTGTCTATCTTCAGAGCCTGTGTTTTTTATCAACACAGCATACTTTTTACATGTGTGTGTGAAAATATATGTAAGTCTGTATCTGCCCCTGAGTAGCTCTGTAAGTTAGGGCAAGTTATAGAACCTCTCTGAACCTCAAGCTTTCCCCCATTTGTGAAATGGGCTTCTCTGGTGGCTCAGACAGTAAAGAATCTGCCTGCAATGCAGGAAACGCTGATTCGATCCCTGAGTCACGAAATCCCCTGGAGTAGGGAATGGCGATCCATCCAGTGTTCTTGTCTGGAGGATTCCATAGGCAGAGGAGCCTGGCGAGCATCTGTCTCTTGGGTGATGGTGATGACTTGGCAAGAAAAAAAAAGTAAGAGTAACCATAAAAACTGTATTCAAAAAACGGTAGCAATCATCATGATTAGAGCTCTCATTTAATTTTATAAGTAATTAATTATAGTTTCTATAATTACAGAAAAGATTAATGGGTTTTGTCTCTTTGTTTTGGTCAGATTTTAAACACAGCACGAAAACATTTTGGAGCTGGTGGAAATCAACGGATTCGCTTCACATTGCCACCTTTGGTATTTGCAGCTTACCAGCTGGCTTTTCGCTACAAAGAGAATTCTAAAGTGGTGGGTTTACTTTTAAGTCTGTCACTAATTTTTTCCTCTGTGTGTGTATTTTACTTTATTATGCTAGAAAATTTCAAGCATGTACAAATAGAAAATGGTGTAATAAAATCCCAGTTGCAATAACTCAGTTCATTACTAGTCCTGTGTTAAGTATTATTAATAGTGGTGTTGATAGATTACATACCAGTTGAGGAATCACATTAAACAAACACTTAGAAATGAAAGATTCAAACAGTTTAAATGATGCTGAAGTTTTTACTGTGTCTAAAGATCACTTGTGAGACATTGATAAGTTTTTCACAAAGTGACTGAGAATGCTTTACTTTTTCAAGAATGATTTTATTTTCTTGGAGTCTTTATAAAGTACAAGTTCTGAAGGGAGGCAGTAGTCTCATTCAGAGGTTGCAGTGCATAACAAGTAAGATCTAATGAGGAGAAACATTCTAATAATGGAGAAACAATAATTAATAGAGAAACAGGGTATATTCAGTAGACCTACCAGCATGACATAGCATGCCTTTGGCCAGTTTTTAAAGGGCTGGCCTGTCTTGTAATTCCTTTTATCCCAGTATTTTATGGATACATGTTTATAAATGTAACAATAAAGAAACCAACTAGCATATTACTATCTGCCATACACTGTGCCAAGGACTATAAACTTGGATTATTGCATTTATTACTTGTAAAAGTCTGTTACTGTTACCCTCTCTTAAAGATGAAAAGAATCGATTGCTTTAACATGAAATTTGTATGGTTAAACATGGATAAAATATTTAACCTCACTGGTAATTATAATAGTGAACTTATTTAAAAATCAAACTGCTAAAGAAAAAAGAAAAATGTTCAGCAATGGCAATGGTGTGATGTGAATTCATTCTCATCTAGTAATGGTGGGAATGTGAATTACTGCAGTCTTTCTGGAAAACTCTGGCAGTATGTAACTACAGCCTTAATAAACCCAATATTTCCACTTCTAAAAATTTATACTAAGGAAAATTAAGGACTCAATAATGCTTTGTGTTTATAGACCATTTGTTATATTACATTTATTTCCAAAAGAAAGTAAAGCAAATTATGTTGTATCCCTTTTATGGAATATTTTCTAGTAATTCAAATGATTTTAAATAATTTTAATATCATGAGGAAAATCATGATAAAATAAGTGAAAGAAAAGAAGTTGAATACAAATTACATGCAGCACTGAGCCCAATTTAACTCTTCTCCTTAAGTACTTTAAAGCAGAAAACAAAACCATATCCAGAGGATCCCAGTTACATAATATTTGCATAGGAAAAAGAAAGGAAGACATTAACATCAGAATGTAATTAGTGATTATTGCTGGGTGGTAGATTTAGGGATGGTTTTTAAGAATTTTTTTTTAAATTCTTTTATGTATTTTCCAAATTTTGTCCAATTCAGGAATATGTTGCTTTTTCTGATATACCAAATATATAAAAATTGCAAAGCCAGTGACCTCAAATGGTTGTTTTGAGAACACATCCTGCTTGATTTACTTGTGGACTTCACGAAAGAGACAGGAAGATAGTAGGAAAACTTTAAACTCAACTTTTACCACGTTTCCTATTTGTTCTATAAAAGTTTTATTTAAAATGAATATTCTTAAGCAAATTAATCTTGAATTTAAGATAATTTAAACTGTGTTTTCTTTTTTAGGATGACAAATGGGAAAAGAAATGCCAGAAGATTTTTTCATTTGCTCACCAGACTATCAGTGCTTTGATCAAAGCAGAGCTGGCAGAATTACCCTTAAGACTTTTTCTTCAGGGGGCTCTAGCTGCTGGAGAAATTGGTTTTGAAAATCATGAAACAGTAGCATATGAATTTATGTCCCAGGTGATGATCTGCTCTCTTTCTGGGATGAATCTGTTTGCTCTGTTCAGTCACTTGTTATGTTAATGACGTTATGTTATGTTACATTTTATGTTAATGATGGTGGTACACATGGGTTTACTCAATTTATAAGCACCCTTTCCCACCGTCTTGATAGGAAATACTGTGCTTCTTAATACTGTAGTTTTATTGACTGGTTTGGAGCAGAAAAATTGATCACAATTACTGGACACTGCTTCCCTGGTGCCCGACATGGTAGAGTCTGCCTGCAGTTTGGGAGACCTGGGTTTGATCCCTGGAGAAGGAAATGGCAACCTGTTCCAGTATTCTTGCCTGAAGAATCCAATGGACAGAGAAGCCTGGTGGGCTCCAGTCTATGGGGCCGCAGAGGGTTAGACACAACTGATGAACTAGTCCTTTCATACTTTGAATGAGCTTGAGGATTTTCAAGTGTGTCATGGTAAAACTTTCATGAAGAAAAAAAAAAAATCCCTTTGTTAATTCAGTTTGGAATCTCTGGATTAAAAGTTAATGCAAGTTTCTTTGTTGCAACTTGTCAGCATCTTTGTCTTTTGGCTCTCCAAGCAAAGGCACATGTATATTCTAATCTGAACCACTCACAGGATGAGGCTTTGATGGAAAGTAACTTTGGAAAATGCTCTAATACACAGTCTCTAAAGGTCATTTCTGCTTTGTGTGCACCAGGCATTTTCTCTGTATGAAGATGAAATCAGTGATTCCAAAGCACAGCTGGCTGCCATCACCTTGATCATTGGTACTTTTGAGAGGATGAAGTGCTTCAGTGAAGAAAACCATGAACCCTTGAGGACTCAGTGTGCTCTTGCTGCATCCAAACTTCTGAAGAAGCCTGATCAGGGCCGAGCTGTGAGCACCTGTGCACATCTCTTCTGGTCTGGCAGAAACACAGACAAAAACGGAGAGGAGGTAAGATGGGAGGTCATTCCTGACCAGCAGTGTTACAGGAGAGAGGATCATTGATCGGGAATGGCTGCTGTGGTGGTGTGCCTTGGAGGTGAAATAGGTAGAGTGCTTAGACACCTGACAGGAAATTTCTTTGTTTTGTTAAATGAAAAGAACGGTAATGTATAGAGAGTTACATCCTGTGGTGAAGCCTCCACTTTGAGGATTTTGCAACATAACAGGTTTGTACCACTTCCTTTTAAAAATATACAAAATAAATATAAAACATTTAGCATATAAATATATAAAACAATATATTTGTTTCAAAATATTGCTATGTACTTTAAAAAGTGAAGAGGATTTAAATTTGTGTCCTTTTAAAATATAAAAGAGCCATATTAGTGTGTTTATTTCTTTGTGTGAAATGGGACATTTGTAATTCATTTCTCTCTTTAATATTCTTTCTTTAATACTCCTCACTGCCTTTTTTCTAGCTGCATGGAGGCAAAAGGGTAATGGAATGCCTAAAGAAAGCTCTGAAAATAGCAAATCAGTGCATGGACCCCTCTCTACAAGTGCAACTTTTTATAGAAATCCTGAACAGATATATCTATTTTTATGAAAAGGAAAATGATGCGGTAAGTGAATAGTAAATTCTTAGGTTTGACACATACAAAAGTTTATCATTTTGATACTTTCTTTTTTTGTTTACAAGGGTCAGAGTTTGGAGAATCCACTTAGTTGGTCTCTTTCATTCTCTAAAGTTCTCTGTCTATATGGATGGCATCTAAGAGAAGACCTCACTATGTGCAAGAAAATTCTTATCTCTTTTGCTTATGAATATTTTATAAAAATAGTTCAGTTGCTCAGTCATGTTCAGCTCTTTGCGATCCCATGGACTGCAGCACACCAGGCTTCCCTGTCCATCTCCAACTCCTGTAGTTTACTCAGTACCCATGTCCAGTGAGTCGGTGATGCCATCCAACCATCTCATCCTGTCATCCCCTTCTCTTCCTGCCTTCAATCTTTCCCAGCATCAGGGTCTTTTTTAATGAGTCAGTTCTTCACATCAGGTGGCCAAANGGATGGGGAGAGAGGTGGGAGGAGGGTTCAGGATGGGGAACACATGTACACCCATGGCGGATTCACGTCAATGTATAGCAAAACCAATACAATATTGTAAAGTAAAATAAATAAAACTGAGAATAAAAGAGAGAAAACCCACATGACTTCAATAACACTTTTTCCATAATTAATAGTACAAGTGGACAGAAAATCAGTAACAAACTAGATTGACCTAATCAACATATGTAGAAAACTCCATTCAACAACAGAAGAATACACATTCTTTTCATGTGCATACATAATATTTTACCAAGGTAGGCCATATTTTGTCATAAAACATGGTTCAGTAAATACAACAATATTCAAATCATATATAGTATATATGAGTATATACATAAATGAGATAACAGACAAATTAAATTAGAAATCAATAAATGAAGATCTCTGGAATATCTCCAAATATTTGGATACAAAATAAAACACATATAAGTAACATATGGATTAAAGCAATAATTCCAAGAAAAATACAAATAATTTTATACTGAAATAAAGTAAAAACAAACATATAAAGCTTTGCAATCTTAACTAAGGCAGCACTTGGAAGAAATTCATAGCACTAAAGTTATCAGAAAAGAAGAAAGATCTCAAATTGATGATTTCAGCTTCTATCTCGAGAAAATAGAAAAATGGGCAAGTTAAACTCAAAATAAGCAAAATAAAAGAAATAAAGATAAAAGCAGAAACCAAAGACATTAAAACCTGAGAAATCAGACAAAAATCAGTGAAACTAAGAGCTAGTGCACTGAAAAGATTAACAAAATTGATAAATCTCTAACCTGATCAAGAAAAAAGAGAAAACACAAGTTATCAATACCAGGAATTGATAAGTGACATCAATATAGATTCCACAGATACCAAAGGAGCAATAAGAGAATATTATGAATAACTTAAACCAACAAATTTGACCATTCAAATGAAACAGACAAACCCATGAAAGATACAAGCTACCAAGGCTCACTCAGGAAGAAGTAGATAACCTAAACATATGATTACTTATTAAAGAAGTTGTTTTTGGTTAAATTCTTCCCATAAATTTTCCCTTCCAGATCCAAATGGCTTACTGATGAGTTCCACAAAGCAGTTAAGGAAGGAATAACACTCAGTTCATTTCAGTTCAGTCACTCAGTCGTGTCCGACTCTTCGTGATCCCATGAATCACAGCAAGCCAGGCCTCCCTGTCCATCACCAACTCTCGGAATTCACTCAGATTCGCGTCCGTTGAGTCAGTGATGCCATCTCATCCTCTGTCATCCCCTTTTTCTACTGCCCCCAATCCCTCCCAGCATCAGAGTCTTTTCCAATGAGTCAACTCTTTGCATGAGGTGCCCAAAGTACTGGAGCTTCAGCTTTAGCATCATTCCTTCCAAAGAAATCCCAGGGCTGATCTCCTTCAGAATGGACTGGTTGGATCTCCCTGAAGTCCAAGGGACTCTCAAAAGTCTTCTCCAACACCACACTTCAAAAGCATCAGTTCTTCGGCACTCAGCTTTCTTCACAGTCCAACTCTCACATCCATACATGACCACTGGAAAAACCATAGCCTTGACTAGACAGACCTTAGTCGGCAAAGTAATGTCTCTGATTTTGAATATACTATCTAGGTTGGTCATAACTTTTCTTCCANATAAAACAATAGATAATATGAATTTTATTTTTCCATTTTTAAAGGCTTTATTGAATTTGTTACAACACTCTTTCTGTTTTCTGGTCATTTTTTTTTTTTTTTTTTTTTTCCCCATAATTATTCTGGTAACTTCTAAGGGTGACAAAAGCTCTTCAGGATGTTCGTATTAAATTACATTATCTTTTATGGTACATACTTGATTATGAAATTATATGTATTCTTTTATAGGTCACTATTCAGGTTTTGAATCAGCTTATCCAAAAGATTCGAGAAGACCTCCCAAATCTGGAATCCAGTGAAGAAACAGAGCAGATTAACAAACATTTTCATAACACACTGGAGCATTTGCGCTTGAGGCGGGAATCACCAGAATCTGAAGGGCCAATTTATGAGGGTCTCATCCTTTAAAAAGGAGTCAGGCTCACCACCCTCCTTTCCATGCACATCCAGTAAGGGTTTTATTATACTAGGCTTCCCTTCCATAGATTGTGCCTTTCAGAAATGCTGAGGTAGGTTTCCCGTTTCTTACCTGTGGTGTGTTTTACCCAGCACCTCCGGACACTCACCTTCAAGACCTTAATAAAATTATTCACTTCATAAGTGTTCAGGTCTGTCTGCTCATCCTAAGTAGCATGATTGATCTGCTATTTAAAATTCCTGTGATCTGTTTAAAAGAAACAACAAAAAAAAAGCCAAAAAACCCCCACTTATCTCTGTTACTAATGAAGTGCCCCTTCCATTTTTNAGACCTTAATAAAATTATTCACTTCATAAGTGTTCAGGTCTGTCTGCTCATCCTAAGTAGCATGATTGATCTGCTATTTAAAATTCCTGTGATCTGTTTAAAAGAAACAACAAAAAAAAAGCCAAAAAACCCCCACTTATCTCTGTTACTAATGAAGTGCCCCTTCCATTTTTTTCTGTTTTGTTTCACTGTTGAGTGTATAATTTCCTTCATTCCTTGGAAGTACTAACCTGAAAGTATCTTCGTTCTGAAATTAATTTAGAGGAAAGGAATACTGTATGTGAAATTCAGCTTGGGCTTCTCCCAAAATGCAAGATCAGGCCATGTGATATTTTAGGCCATATTTTCCCAAAAATTAGAGAATATTAATGCATGTTTGAGGATTTTAAAGCACCATGGTTTAAACCAGAAGCTATATTTTGCATATTTGGACTCAGCCATCCATTAAGAACTTATGTTGTGTTCTGGACATATTTATCAAAATAATTTTGTTCTAAATAGTATAAAATAGAAAATTTGTGATCTATATAATTTATGTATAATCTTCATTGTTGTAAATTTAGGGGGAAATGCATCATACAGTTATGATTTTTTTTCACCAGTGAAACAATAAAGTTGCTATTAACAAAAAAAAAATAAATAAATAAATAAAAAGAGAGAGAGATCTCTTCTCCAGCGACTGCTGTGTTGCAAGCCTGGGTCTCATCAGATCCGACCTGGGCTCCTGCAGCATTTTCACCCTGGCCTTCTGGATTCCACTCATACACGCAAGTCCGCCCTCCGGGGAGAATTACAGGCCGCTCCCCGTGGTGGTTTTCCGCGCCTGTTGAGCAAGCGTCCAGGCTCTGCGCGGCGCCTCCTGGCCCATCTGGCCGTCCCGCCGCCCCCTTCCCCCTCTGGCACCTTCCCTCTCTGTGTTTGTACCCAGGTGACCTGTCCTCATCCGTCAACACCCTGTGTTCTCCCACCTGGGCCTGGAACATCCTCTGTCCTGGTCTATCTACTGATCCTCCAGATTTTGACTTAACCATCACTCCCTACAGGAAGGCTCTTTGACTCCAACAATAAGTCCCTCTGCTATACACTCATGCGATATCTGAGCGGCCCTTGGACACATCTCATCACGATGTGTATCCCCTCTGATGGTCTGTGTGGGCTGGCGGGCAGGGACCAGCGCCCACCGCCCCCACCACTAACACTAACCCGCCTCTTATCACAGAAGCCCC
>SJYV01003247.1:58815-132555 GCA_006410875.1 Neotragus pygmaeus
AACCTCCCTCCCATCTCCCTCCCCAACCCACCCCTCTAGGTTGATACAGAGCCCCTGTTTGAGTTCCCTGAGACATACAGCAAATTCCCATTGGCTATCTATTTTGATTCATAAAAGGAACTAGTAGAGTGCGTTTGCAGTTTAATGTACATTTTTGTTAACCAGTGAGTGGGTGCTAGGTGCGTTTTATTTCCTGTAACAGTCAATTCTTCCCCAGCTGTACTATGCCACTCCAGGTAGCCTCCTTGAAATGGGTGAAGAGCTACCCTCCTGTGAAGAAAGCTAATGGTCTGTTACTGGTATTCTTTCATACATGAAAGCAAACATCTTGAACATCTCCCAGGACATATATACATCATACAGATAATTCACTTAACATCCATGTGTGCAACAGCACTGTTACACTGAACTTCCTCTTCCAGCTTTTAAGTACACACTGTAACTATGTGCTCATTCAGTATTTTTACTGTTGACCTATTAATTCAGTCCTCACGGTAGTTCCTGTAGGTGGCACTGAGTCACAGTGGTTAAAAGCAGAGGCTTTGTCTGGAGTCAGGTGGCTTGGATTCAAGACCCAGTACCATTTAGCTAGCTTTTGTTCTGGGCAATGAACTTAAACTTTGTGGCCTCAGTTTCTTCATGTGTAAACTGGGACATTTGTACCACAGAGGTGGCATGACCCTATGTGTTAATACATCAAGCTCATGTAAAGTTCTTAGAACAGTGTCTGATTTAAGCCCTCAGTTGTTGTATATCATTATTACTGGGTATAAAAATATCTGTATCAAAGCATGGAATAAAATTTACTGATCTTTTCTGCCCTTGTATCTTTGACGTTTGGGAAAAGTTCTGAGATGGTGAGAGATACTAGAGAATTAAAAGATTCTCTAAAGATTTGGGAGATGGATATTTCCCCTCAGCTGGGCTGCATTCTGTAGACCTTTTCAGAGTAAATCACTGAAAGAGAACACCCACTCTTTACATGGGTCAGTGAAGAATGTTTAATACTGGGAATTCGGTGATTTTACAGTATTTGCAATGTACACAAAGCCTTAATTCAGGGTAAAGGAAACTTAATCTCCTGCCAGGAGCCACCACAGGAGATCCCACCCATGACAAAGGTCATGCAGAGAAGACCTGATAGGCACAGGCGGATCAGGATTCGAGGGGCTCCCTAGACCTGCTTGAGCATCTACCCCAAAACCAGAATCTGTCTGTCTTACTATTTTGTGCCTTTCACCAGCTCTTCTGACATTAACAGGGGGCTATCCCCGACCACCTTTCTCTGGAGAAAATCAAACTCAGGGCTCTAGCTAATAAGTCAGTAACCTTGGAATTAACCATATCAGACCTTTGAGCTAATTGGTTCTTTCTTTCTTGTAACTCACTGCACCTTTGCTCCATGAGAAATGTAACTCTGTTCAATACTTTCTGAGGCTAACATAGATTAGAAATATATATTTTTAAAAAAATATATTTGAGGGAAAATAAGTTTTCTGGTTGAGCAGCCTTTATCAAAAGAGTGTCATAAAATGTCCACAGGCCTCCAAGGCCAGAAGATAATGTACACAAGATTGTTTATGGGGAAGGTATGCAGAAAAAATCCTGGTTTTGATAAAGACAAAACAGATGTAATGTTTGGGCTGACTCTGTATGACCTTGCATCTTTCATTTCCCTCTGTGTACAAGTCAAGGTATAAAAGTCCCTTTTGAAAATAAAGTGATGGACCAGGACCAGGACCAGTTCCGTGAAAGCCTGGTTCCCCCGTGTCTTTCTTTCTCTTTCTTACTCTTTTTCAGGCTGATCCCTTGGAGCATAGAGGCTCTCTGCATTCACTTACCTGCCTGGGCTTCTAAGACCTGAACGGGAAGGCGCTGTACATCTTCACTCCCTTGGGAGACCGGGAGGGTGCCTGCGGCCTATGTGAACAGAGCAAGTCCCTTGTCTTGGGGGTTTATTGGCTTTCTTTGTAAACAAAGAAATATCAGCCTCTTTCTCTCTATTTTCTTATCTACAACATTCTTTCTTTATCGCTGTCTAAATCATTCATTTGCCAACGCCGTCACACTTCAGATACCCTGGATCCAACCGGGGCAAGACCCCGCTAATCTCCAACAGAGGATCCAAGCAATACATACTCTGAGCTTCTATAAATTTAGAAAATGCCACTTTAGGCCATGTTGCTACTTGGGAAATGATTTTGGTTAAATACTCTGAATATAAGAAACAGTACTAGGGATAGGAGGAAAGTATGAACAGTGACAAAGGGAGTGGATCTTATCTAGCTGTACTTCAATCACTTGAAGACATTAAAAAAATAATTATTATTTTGATGTAAAAAACCCAGGCCACTCTCCACACCAATGAAATATAAATCTTTTTTTTTTTTTTTTAAAGCTTCCCAAGTGGTTTCAGACTGCAGCTGAAACTAAAACATTGTGTGGAGCTCACAGAGTCTACTTCTGAGAAGAGGCCAAACCTTGCTATTTTCTAATCAAAACTGAACATAGGTTACTTGTACAAAAGATGAATCATGATGAAAAGAATCAAAGGAAAGTTATTCTTTTCACGTCTGTTTTTTCCCTCTGTCTCATTTAAGATTAGTCTCTGCCCCTGCTGATTAATTTCTTTGGGTCTTATTCCCAGGTACATAATGCTGGCAAGAAACCTTAGTTTTTACATATCTTACAAGAGGGTGATAACCAAATGAACTAGTAGTTCAAAGTCCATAGGGTTTTCAACCTCCCAATTTTCTGATAAGAGAAATGACTCACAGAGGTGCTGTGATGGTCTCTGGACACACAATGTGTGAGTGGCTAAATCAAGAGTGGAACTAGGTCTTCTGACTCCTGAGCCAGCATAAAAGGTACTCCTGTGAGTGGTCACTAGTGATTGCTCAAGAAAACCCTGTCCTGCAGATGTCAGCCCTGGAAACACAGAGGTAATCCCTTATTCAGAAGCAGAGACCGTTCCCGCCCAGCACTGTCCTGAGGGAGGTAGCCATGAACTCTTAACTAGGGAAGGCGAGAAACCACTTGGCACCCACATCACATTTCCACTGGGCTGGAATTTGAATCTTATCTCTAGCTGAGGTTATGTTTACATTAACCAGAAAATAGATCTAGTGCTGTCCAGATCAGGCACTGGGAATAAACAAGACAGGCCTCTGCCCCCTTAGAACTTGGTTTCTAAGAGGAGGCACACACACAGATCCAGAATACAGTGTCAAGTGGTGGTAAGCACGAGTATAGCAGGGAAGAGGGGCTGGAGCGGGCCAGGACTGTTCCGTGACATGGGTGATGCAAGGAAGGCCTCTTGGAGGGGATGACAATTGAACAGAGGCCTGGAGAAACTCAGGGTGAGCCTATACATAGAACACCGGGTGGAGAGATAAAGGCACCTTAATAGGACTTGAGATTTGCATCCCATTCCGAACCATATCTCCTTCATGGGTCTCAGCCCTCTCACGGTGAAGGGACTTGCGGAACTCAGCAAAGCCATGCCGTACAGGGCCATCCAAGATGGACAAGTCATAGCGGAGGATTCTGACAACATGGTCCATTGCAGGAGGAAATTGTGACTCACTCCAGTATTCTTGTCTCAAGAACACTTTGAATAGAATGAAAAGGCAAATAGACATCTACCAAAATCAGATTGATTATATTCTTTGCAGCTGAAAATGGAGAAGCTGTATACAGTCAGCAAAAAAAGGCCTAGAGCTGACTGTGGCTCAGATCATGCTCCCTATTGCAAAATTCAGATTTAAATTGAAAAAAGCAGGGAAAACCACCAGGCAATTCAGGTAAGACCTAAATCACATCCCTTATGGTTATGCTGTGGAGATAGCAAATAGATTCAAGGGATTAGATCTGGTAGACAGAATGTCTGAAGGAAGAACTATGGACAGAGAGATGTGTAATATTTTATAGAGGGCAGTGACCAAAACAACCCCAAAGAAAAAGAAATGTAAGAAGGCAAAGGGATGGTCTGTGGAGGCTTTACAAATATCTGAGAAAAAGAAGAGAACTGAAAGGCAAGGGAGAAAGGAAAAGATTTACCCAACTGGATGCAGGGTTCCAGAGAGCAGCAAGGAGAGATAAGAAAGCCTTCTTAAGTGAACAATGCAGAGAAATAGAGTACAATAAAATGGGAAGATAAGAGATCCCCTCAAGAAAATTAGAGAAATCAAGGGACCATTTCATGCAAAGATGAGCACAATAAAGGACAGAAAATGCAAGGACCTAACAGAAGCCGAGAGATTAAAAAGAGCAAGAATACACAGAAGAGCTATACAAAAAAGGTACTTACTTGGTGGCTCAGATGGTAAAAAAATCTGCCTTCAATGCAAGAGATGCGGGTTTGATCCCTGGGTTGGGAAGATCCCCTAGAGAAGGAAATACTACTCACTCCAGTATTCTTGCCTGGAGAATTCCATGGACAGAGGAACCTGGCAGGCTGCAATCCATGGGGTTGCAGGGAGTCAGATATGACTGAGCAACTAATACCCAGTTCAGTTCAGTCACTTAGTCGTGTCTGATTCTTTGCCACCCCATGAATCACAGCATGCCAGGCCTCCTTGTCCACCACCAACTCCCAGAGTTCACTCAAACTCATGTCCATCAAGTCGGTTATGCCATCCTATACAAAAAAGTTCTTAATGAACTAAATAACCATGATGGTGTGATCACTCACCTAAAACCAGACATCCTGGAGTGTGAAGTTAAATGGGCTTTAGGAAGCATTACTACAAGCAAAGCTAGTGGAGGCAATGGAATTCCAGCTGAACCATTGAAAATCCTAAAAGTTGATGCTGTGAAAGTGCTGCACTCAATATGTCAGAAGATTTGGAAAACAGCGGTGGCCACAGGACAAGAAAAGGCTAGTTTTCATTCCAATCCCAAAGAAGAGCAATGTCAAAGGATATTCAAACTATTGTACAGTTGTGCTTATTTCACATGCTAACAAGTTAATGCTCAAAACCCTTCAAGTTAGGCTTTAGCAGTACATGAACCAAGAACTTCCAGAAGTACAAGCTGGATTTAGAAAAAGCAGAGGAACCAGAGATCAAATTGCCAACATTCATTGGATCATAGAGAAGCAAGGGAATTCCAGAAAGACATCTATTTCTGCTTCATTGACTACACTAAAGCTTTGTGTGGATCACAACGAACTGTGGAAAATTCTTAAAGAGATGGGAATACTAGACCACCATACTCGTCTGCAGAGAAACTTGTATATAAGTCAAGAAGCAGTAGTCAAAACCTTAAATGGAACAACTGACTGGTTCAAAATTGGGAAAGGAGTATGTCAAGTCTATATATTGTCACTCTGTTTATTTAACTTATATGCAGAGTACATTATGTGAAATGCCAGGCTGGATGAATCACAGACTGAAATCAAGATTGCTGGGAAAAATATCAACAACTTTAAATATGAAGATGATACCACTCTAATGTCAGAAAGAGAAGAGGAACTAAAGAGCCTCTTGGCGTGAGAGAAGAGAGTGAAAAAACTGGCTTAAGACTCAACATTCAAAAAACCAAGATCATGGCATCTGGTCCCATCACTTCATGGGAAATAGAAGGGAAAAAAGTGGAAGCAGTGACATTTTATTTTCCAGGGCTCCAAAATCACTGCTCATGGTGACTTCAGCCATGAAATTAAAAGACGCTTGCTCTTTGAAGAAAAGCTATGAAAAACCTAGGCAGCATATTAAAAAGTAGTGACATTACTTTGCCGACAAAGGTCTGTATAATCAAAGCTATGATTTTTCCAGTAGTCATGTATGGATGTGAGAGTTGGACCAGAAAGAAGGCTGAGTGTCAATAAATTGATGCTTTCCAACTGTGGTGCTGGAGAAGACTCTTGAGGGTCCCTTGGACTGCAAGGAGATCCAACCAGTCCATCCTAAAGGAAATCATCCCTGGATATTCACTGGAAGGACTGATGCTGAAGCTGAAGCTCCAATACTTTGGTCACATGATGCAAAGAGCTGACTCATTAGAAAAAACCCTGATGCTGGGAAAGATTGAAGGCAAAAGGAGAAGGGGACAGCAGAGGATGAGATAGTTAGATAGCATCACTGATTCAATGGATATGAATGAATAGTCTCTGGGAGATAATGAAGGACAGGCATGCTGCAATCCATGGGGTTGCAAAGAGGACTTAGCGACTGGACAGGACTTAGTGACTGAACAACAACAATCCTAGGCCATCCTAGACCATCTTGTCTCCAGTTGACCTGCCTGCTGACCGCAGATGCATGAGAAAGCTCATCAGCAATCAATCAGACTGAATCAGACCAGAAGAACTGTGCAGCTGACCTCGTTAGGTCACAAAGTTTTAGGATAGTTTGTTTCATAGTAATAGATACTGATACCCATCCATTCAATGAAATATCTTGGAGCAATTTGAAAGAATGAAGTGAACAGATGCATAATGGTACAAAGACATGGAAAGCTTGCTGACACAAATTAATATTTAAAAAAACAAAGTGTGAAGACTCTTGAGAGTCCCTTGGACTGCAAGGAGATCCAACCAGTCCATTCTGAAGGAGATCAGTCCTGGGTGTTCTTTGGAAGGAATGATGCTAAAGCTGAAACTCCAGTATTTTGGCCACCTCATGCGAAGAGCTGACTCATTGGAAAAGACTTTGATGCTGAGAGGGGTTGAGGGCAGGAGGAGAAGGGAACAACAGGGGATGAGATGGCTGGATGGCATCACCAACTAGATGGACGTGAGTTTGAGTGAACTCCAGGAGATGGTGATGGACAGGGAGGCCTGGCATGCTGCAATTCATGGGGTTGCAAGGAGTCAGACACGACTGAGCAACTGAAATGAACTGAACTGACTGAATTCTACAAGCTAACCTATAGCCATCTATCAATTTCCCCCATTTCTGCATGCTAGCCTTTGTTGATTTCTATTGTACCCAGATAACTCTATACATTGATGTCCTTGTTAAAATAAGTTTTAAAACGCCCATGTTAAACAGGTTTATTTCAGGACTGTCAGTGAATCCTTCAGAACGGGTAGTGTATGCAGCTGCCCTATTGTTATTTGACATTAATACCCCCTTCCCACTGAGAGAGTCAATTCCTAGGCAGGTTGATAAGAAGTCCGGGGGTCCTGGAGGAGATAGGGGTCTGGAATTCTCAAGGAGAAAAGGACAAACATCTTTTTTTCCTCTTCATTCCTTAGTCTTAGTCACATAAACTGTTTTTTCTTTAAGCCCAGAACTAATGATTACACAACAAACAACTCAGTTTAAACTCTGTACTAAGGATTATAAAATAACAATACCTGCTTGAGGACAGTTTCTCCTTCCTGAAAACCTTCTGGCTAATCTTGTTATCTTAAAATGTAAATTATGGGAATGGGTCTAGTAAGATCTTTACAACCTTGAGACATTCTTTTGATTTATTGTAACAAATATAACTCCCTAGCTAACACTAGCAAAGGGGACACTTTCCACCCCGCTTCGGATGTCTATGTCAGAAGCTTTCTTTGTCCCTTTTTATACTTTAATAAAACTCTGCTATACAAAAGCTCTTGAGTGATCAAGACTGGTCCCTGGTCCCAATGTTACATCTTCATCTTCAGAGATCACGAATTGGACACCATTCACCACCTTGCCCTAACGTCCCTAGAGAGTAATGGTGCGTACAATACACTTTGGGAAATGCTGTCCTGTTTGTTCTTGTGATAACTGGCTCTGTGGATTCTGCCATGTTTCTCTGCCACTTTGCTGGAAGGCTTTCTGATTTGTGTATTGTGCTGTGTCATGTGTCTTATTCTTGTCAAATTCATTCCCCAAAACCCATTATTTAAAAAGTAAGTAGAAAATAGTCTCTGCTTTAAAAAAAAACATTCCCCTGACTTTCCCCATCAATATTAGCCTTTATGTGCACACACAATTGTTACTTTGTCCAATGTGTGCATATCAGGTCAAAGTGATCTATTTCAGAAAATTGAACTTACTTAAACTATCTTGATGAAAGGATTGTACTTGGGGCAAGTTGTTTCTTGGCTGGCACTGCATTGGAAGAGAAGTGATCCTCTCTTGGAGAGATGAGGACTCACAGCACTGGGCTTGGAGGTAGAAGTCCTGGATTGAAATCCAGGCTCTGAAAGAAATCAAAGATGACACAAACAAATGGAGAGTTATACCATGTTCTTGGATTGAAAGAATCCATATTGTGAAAATGACTATATTATACAAAGCAATCTATGTATTCAATGAATCTTTGGCAAATTACCAAGGACATTTTTCACAGAATTAAAACAAAACGTTTTACATTTTGTATGGAAACACAAAAGACTCCAAACAGCAAAAATAATTTTGAGAAAGAAGAATGGAGCTGGAGGAATCAGACTCCCCAGCCTCAGACTATACTACAAAGCTACAGTGATCAAAACAGTATGTACTGGCACAAAAACAGAAATATAGATCAAAGGAACAGGATAGACAATCCAAAGACAAACTTATGTGCCTATGGCCACCTAAAGGAGGCAAGAATATACCCACAGAGAAAAAGCAGTCTGTTCAATCAGTGGTGCTGGAAAAACCAGATAGATACATGTAAAAGAATAAAAACAGAACAGTCTTTAACACACAAAAGAAAAAACTCAAAATGGATTAAAGAATTAAATGTAAGGCCAGATACTATAAAACACTTAGAGGAAAATATATGCAGAACACTGATAAATTGCAGCAAGGTTTCAATCCACTACCCAGAGTAATGAAAATAAAAACAAAAGTTAAAAAAAATGAGACCTAATTAAACTTAAAAGCTTTTGCACAGCAACAGAAATAATAAACAAAATGTAAAGACAACCCTCAGAATGGGAAAAAAAACTTGCAAATGAAGCTACAGACAAGGGATTNGTTTGAGTGAACTCCAGGAGATGGTGATGGACAGGGAGGCCTGGCATGCTGCAATTCATGGGGTTGCAAGGAGTCAGACACGACTGAGCAACTGAAATGAACTGAACTGACTGAATTCTACAAGCTAACCTATAGCCATCTATCAATTTCCCCCATTTCTGCATGCTAGCCTTTGTTGATTTCTATTGTACCCAGATAACTCTATACATTGATGTCCTTGTTAAAATAAGTTTTAAAACGCCCATGTTAAACAGGTTTATTTCAGGACTGTCAGTGAATCCTTCAGAACGGGTAGTGTATGCAGCTGCCCTATTGTTATTTGACATTAATACCCCCTTCCCACTGAGAGAGTCAATTCCTAGGCAGGTTGATAAGAAGTCCGGGGGTCCTGGAGGAGATAGGGGTCTGGAATTCTCAAGGAGAAAAGGACAAACATCTTTTTTTCCTCTTCATTCCTTAGTCTTAGTCACATAAACTGTTTTTTCTTTAAGCCCAGAACTAATGATTACACAACAAACAACTCAGTTTAAACTCTGTACTAAGGATTATAAAATAACAATACCTGCTTGAGGACAGTTTCTCCTTCCTGAAAACCTTCTGGCTAATCTTGTTATCTTAAAATGTAAATTATGGGAATGGGTCTAGTAAGATCTTTACAACCTTGAGACATTCTTTTGATTTATTGTAACAAATATAACTCCCTAGCTAACACTAGCAAAGGGGACACTTTCCACCCCGCTTCGGATGTCTATGTCAGAAGCTTTCTTTGTCCCTTTTTATACTTTAATAAAACTCTGCTATACAAAAGCTCTTGAGTGATCAAGACTGGTCCCTGGTCCCGATGTTACATCTTCATCTTCAGAGATCACGAATTGGACACCATTCACCACCTTGCCCTAACGTCCCTAGAGAGTAATGGTGCGTACAATACACTTTGGGAAATGCTGTCCTGTTTGTTCTTGTGATAACTGGCTCTGTGGATTCTGCCATGTTTCTCTGCCACTTTGCTGGAAGGCTTTCTGATTTGTGTATTGTGCTGTGTCATGTGTCTTATTCTTGTCAAATTCATTCCCCAAAACCCATTATTTAAAAAGTAAGTAGAAAATAGTCTCTGCTTTAAAAAAAAACATTCCCCTGACTTTCCCCATCAATATTAGCCTTTATGTGCACACACAATTGTTACTTTGTCCAATGTGTGCATATCAGGTCAAAGTGATCTATTTCAGAAAATTGAACTTACTTAAACTATCTTGATGAAAGGATTGTACTTGGGGCAAGTTGTTTCTTGGCTGGCACTGCATTGGAAGAGAAGTGATCCTCTCTTGGAGAGATGAGGACTCACAGCACTGGGCTTGGAGGTAGAAGTCCTGGATTGAAATCCAGGCTCTGAAAGAAATCAAAGATGACACAAACAAATGGAGAGTTATACCATGTTCTTGGATTGAAAGAATCCATATTGTGAAAATGACTATATTATACAAAGCAATCTATGTATTCAATGAATCTTTGGCAAATTACCAAGGACATTTTTCACAGAATTAAAACAAAACGTTTTACATTTTGTATGGAAACACAAAAGACTCCAAACAGCAAAAATAATTTTGAGAAAGAAGAATGGAGCTGGAGGAATCAGACTCCCCAGCCTCAGACTATACTACAAAGCTACAGTGATCAAAACAGTATGTACTGGCACAAAAACAGAAATATAGATCAAAGGAACAGGATAGACAATCCAAAGACAAACTTATGTGCCTATGGCCACCTAAAGGAGGCAAGAATATACCCACAGAGAAAAAGCAGTCTGTTCAATCAGTGGTGCTGGAAAAACCAGATAGATACATGTAAAAGAATAAAAACAGAACAGTCTTTAACACACAAAAGAAAAAACTCAAAATGGATTAAAGAATTAAATGTAAGGCCAGATACTATAAAACACTTAGAGGAAAATATATGCAGAACACTGATAAATTGCAGCAAGGTTTCAACCCACTACCCAGAGTAATGAAAATAAAAACAAAAGTTAAAAAAAATGAGACCTAATTAAACTTAAAAGCTTTTGCACAGCAACAGAAATAATAAACAAAATGTAAAGACAACCCTCAGAATGGGAAAAAAAACTTGCAAATGAAGCTACAGACAAGGGATTAATCTCCAAAATGTACAAATAGCACATGCACCTGAATTTAAAAAAAACAAACAAACAAACAAACAAAAAGTAGGTGGAAGACCTAAAAAGATTTTCCTCCAAAGAAGAAATTTGATGGCCATCAAACACGTGAAAAGATGCTCAACATCACTAATATTAGAGAAATGCAAATCAAAACTACAATGAGGTACCACCTCACACTAGCCATAATGGCCGTCTTCAAAAAAATCTAGAAACAATAAATGCTAGAGTGGGTATGGAAAAAAGGGAACCTTCCTACACTATTGGTGGGAATGTAAATTGGTACAGCCACTATAGAGAACAGTATGGAGGTTTCTTTAAAAACTAAAAATAGGGCTATTGTATGATCCAGCAACCCCACTCCTAGGCATGTATCCAGTTTAGTTCAGTCACTCAGTCATGTCCAACTCTTTGCAACCCCATGAACTGCATGCAGCACACCAGGCCTCCCTGTCCATCACCAACTCCTGGAGTTCACCCAAACCCATGTCCATTGAGTCAGTGATGTCATCCAGCCATCTCATCCCTTGTCGTCCCCTTCTCCTCCTGCCTCCAATCTTTCCCAGCATCAGGGTCTTTTCAAATGAGTCAGCTCTTCACATCAGGTGGCCAAAGTATTGGAGTTTCAGCTTCAAAATCAGTCCTACTAATGAACACCCAGGACTGATCTCTCTTAGAATGGACTGGTTGGATCTCTTTGCAGTCCAAGGGACACTCAAGAGTCTCCTCCAACACCACAGTTCAAAAGCATCAATTCTTTGGCACTCAGCTTTCTTCACAGTCCAACTCTCACATCCACACATGACCACTGGAAAAACCATAGCATATATCCAGACAAAACCACAATTTGAAAGGGTGCATGCACTACAACATTCACTGCAACACTAGTTACAATAGCCAGAACATGAAAGCAACCTAAATGTCCATCAATGGAGGAACAGATATAGAAGGTGTGGTGTATATATATACAATGGAATATTACTCAGCCATAAAAAGGGATGAAATAGTGCTATTTATAGGGACATGAATAGTCCTAGAGACTGTCATAAAGAGTGAAGTAAGTCAGAAAGAGAAAAACAAATATCATATAATATTGCTTGTATGTGGAATATAGAAAAATGGTACAGACAAGCTTATCTGCAAAAGAGAGTGTCTCCGATGTAAGGAAAAAACTATGGTTACCAAGTGGGGGAAGGTGGCATGGGATAAATTGGGAAATTGGGACTGACATATATACATTAGTATTTATAAAATAGATAACTAATGAAAACCTACAGTATAGCTCAGGGAACTCTATTCAGTGCACTGTGGTGATCTAAGTGGGAGGGACATCTTTTAAAAAGTGGATATATGTATTCATGTAACTGATTAACTTTGCTGCATGACAGAAACTAAGACAAAATTGTAAAGCAGCTATATTCCAATAAAAATTAAAAATAAGAAATCCAGACATTGGTATGAAGTCACTGGATCCAGGGGGGTTGCTGAGCCCCAGTTTGTTCGGTTTATCCAAAAATGAGGATGGTGTCATGGTGAAGTTTTAGGGACATTCTGGTGCTTAGAGAAATTAATGAGGGTGAAACTGTATGGTGAAGGACAAACAGCTGGACCTGGGGTTGTCACCCCAGGCCCCTACATTTCTGCCCAGCAGGAATAAAAAAGGAGGGTATCCATTTGCATGACTGAAATATACATAAATATCTAGCAGAGCTGGATACATGGACTCCAGTAATACCATTAAGAAATGCTTTTCTCCATTTTCCAACAGATTTTTCTGTCTTGACTCTTATTAGAAGAGGGGACCTAAATAATAAATGCCNGATGTTCAGCACCTGTGGAAGAAATAGGAAAGAGGATTTGGCAAGTAGAGAAGTTGAACTGTAACGTAGTCCTAAACCACATCTTGGCTGACTCCACAGGGAGCTCTGGAGCTAAAGTGGCCTTTGGAATTGTTCTGCATTGGGCTGTCTCTTTGGTTGACTTATTTCACTTACCATAATGCTTTCAATGTCCATTCATGTTGTCATCAATGGCAAAATTCTTTCTTTTTTTTTTTATAGTTGAATAACGATCAATTGTGTATATACACACACCACAGTTACTTTATCCATCCATCCATTGACAGATGCTTAGGTTGCTTTCATATCTAGACTATTGTAAATAATGCTGCAGTGAACACAGGGGTGCATATATCTTTTTGAGTTGGTATTTTTATTTATTTTGGATGAATACTCAGATATGGAATTGCTAGATAATATGGTAGTTCTATTTTTTTATTTTTGGGGAATATCTGTACTGTTTTTCATTGTAGGTGCACCTATTTACATTCCCACAAACAGTACACAAGGCTCCCCATTTCTCCATATCTTCATCAGTACTTGTTATTTCTTGTCTTTTAACATATGATAAGTCATTTTAACAGATGATAAGTGATACTCATTGTGGTTTCGATTTGTATTTCCCTGATGAGGGCTGCTGCTGCTGCCAAGTCGCTTCAGTCATGTCTGACTCTGTGCGACCCCATAGACGCCAGCCCACCAGGCTCCACCAAGAGCCTGGCAAGAATACTGGAGTGGGTTGCCATTTCCTTCTTCCCCTGATGAGGACATCTTTTCATATACTTATTAGCCATGGTCTTCTTTGGAAAAAAAGTCTGTTCAGATTTTCTGCCCATTTTATAATCACTTTTTTTTTTTTTGGCTATTGAGTTGTATGAGTTCTCTCTAATTTTGGATATTAGCCCCTTAGCAGATAAATGGTTTGCAAATATTTTCTCCCATTTGCCTTTTCATTTTCTTAATGGTTTCCTTTGCCGTGCAGCAGCTTTTCAGTTTGATATAGTCCCACTTGTTTAATTTTGTTCTTGTTGCTTTTGTTTTTCATGTCAGATTCAAATAATCATCACTAAGACCTATGTCAAGGAGTTATCTTCTATGTTATCTTCTAGGAATTTTATGGTTTCAGGTCTAATCCATTTTGAGTTGATTTTTGTGTATGGTGTAAGGTAGTGGTCAAGTTTCATTCTTTTGCATATGGCTGTTCAATTTTCTCAACACCGTATGTTAAAGAGACTGTTCTTTTCCCATTGTTCACTCTTGGCTGCTTTGTTATAAGGAGAGAGAGAGAGAGAGAGAGAGAGAGAGTGAGTGTGTGTGTGTGTGTGTGTGTGTGTGTGTGTGTGTGTACCATATGTGTGTGGGTTTATTTCTGGGCTCTCTGTTCTTTTGACATATATGTCTGTTTTTATGCCAAATTCCATACTGTTTTAATTGCTATAGGTTTTTAATGTAGTCGGAAACTAGACGTACATGGTGCTCCAAATTTGTTCTTCTCTCTTTAGATTGCTTTGGCTGAGAATATTTAAGTTGAGAGATAATGATAACAGTTTTGCAGTATAGAAGACATGATCGGTGATGCTGCAGAAAGAGAACAGTTGCTGGGCTGATGTCCTTAAACAATAATAGGGATATGAGAGCTAACACATAGAGATGAGTGCAGTTCAGTCAAGGTAATAGAAGGGAAGACTGAAAAATGTGTATGGTTACAGGTGCAGGTAGGTTGGTGCAAATGTGGTTGAAAGTCTGTGGAACCATACTTTCCTGATTGCCTCTTTTTTGTGTGAAATATAGAACAGTTGCCATCAGCTGCAAAGTGAGGATGGGGATGTGCTGTTGGATGTTGAGGAGCAAGGAGAAGGTGTGGCATAATGCTGTAGAGAAGTAAATGGTGAATGGACTTGGGAAATCTAGTGGAGTGCCCAGTTTGAGGTCATAAATTGTAAATGAAACCAGTCAGCTTGATTGTCTGCTTCTTCAGCCATAGTTAGCTAACCAGATGCAAGCTCAGAGTAGGTGTTTAATCAAGTAATAAAATGGGAATTGTTCATTTTGAAAGCTGTTTTCAGGAGATTAGTGACCTGCATGGTATTTAGAATGTCAGCTTTTTAATTATACCCATTTTTGGAAGGCTAAACTTAGTGGCAGGTCATTTTATAAAGGAAAAAGGCATGACATTGTTCCAAAAAGTTTTCTTGGTTGAGAATTACAGGTTCTGATTCTAGCCAGCTTATGCAGAAAAGGAATTTATTGGAAGATTGTCAAGTACTTCATAGCATTTGATGAAAAGACTGGAGGATCTGATTCAGAAAACAGGCAGGAACAAGAGACTTTGTCAAAAGGCCTGGAATTACTGCCAAAGTCATACCACCTGAAGAGAGCTGTATGCTTAGTGATACTGTAACAATCTGAGTGTGTTCCTCTAAAATACATACATTCAAATCCTCACCCCCAAAGGTGGTATTAGTAGGTGGCACCTTTGGGAGGTGCCTCTGTCGTGAGAGTGGAACCTCATGGGTTAGGGCCTTGTAAAAGGGGCAGCAGAGAGATCCCTTAGTGCCTTTCCATGTGTGAGGATACCGCAAGAAGTGTGCACCCAGGAGAGTTCTCAACCAGCCATGCTGGCACTGTTGTCTCAGACTTCCAGCCTCCAGCCCCGTGAGAAATAAATGTCTGCTGTTTATAAGCCATCCAGTCTGATATTTTCATATAGGAGTCCAGATGAACTAAGACAGGTGCTGCTGCCACCCTTCTGCACCCTTTCTGTGCCTCTGTTGCAGGAATGACTTCTGAACTTAGTGATTTCTGGGTCTGGCTCTATCCCGGGGAACTTTAAAAAGATTACTCTGGCTCTTTGATCAAGAAGGCAGTAAGGAGTTCAGTATTAGAAGTGGGGAGAACCAGTTGTGAGACTGCAGTATAAATGATATTTAGATTAGGATAGTGACAACAGAGAGAAAAAGAAATGGACAGATTCGTGACGTAGCCCACTCGGTTGCCATTGAAATTCTTTTTTGGGGAAAGATTCTTCCTTTTCGTCCTTTTTCCTCCCTTTTTCTCCTCCTCTTTTCCTACTTCTCTTCCTTCTTTTTCTTTTAAGTTCCAGACCTTTCTAGAGGCTTTGATGCAGTCTTATCTTGCACAGAGTAGTGTAACAAATCTAGTAGGTATTTCATAAAATTCTTAATTCATTAAAAATTTTCTAAGCTCCACTACGCATACTGAGTTGCTAAAGGAAGTTGCTAGCTGTAGTCATTCTAGAAGTGAGTTCACGTCTGGACACTTAGAAATGATTCCTTTCTTCCAGGCCACTACACAATTGCTGACAAGCTCACCAACCTTTTTTCTAGGTGTGGTGAATTGACATCACCTAATCTCACTTTTGCCACCTCATGCGAAGAGTTGACTCATTGGAAAAGACTCTGATGCTGGGAGGGATTGGGGGCAGGAGGAGAAGGGGACGACCGAGGATGAGATGGCTGGATGGCATCACTGACTCGATGGACGAGAGTCTGAGTGAACTCCGGGAGTTTGTGATGGACAGGGAGGCCTGGCTTGCTGCGATTCATGGGGTTGCAAAGAGTCGGACACAACTGAGCGACTGAACTGAACTGAACTGAATCTCACTTTCATCTAAACTTTTTTTCCCCAGGACTCATTATTCCCCTTCTTTGTTCTCTTATTATATAGCGGTATTGAAATAGGCCAGATGCATACCCATTATTTAAAAATGTAATGAGAAAGAAGATGGTATCTTTAAAAAAAAAATCCTCCTAAGACAGTGATTTTTAAATGGAACTAATCATCAGAAATGGCTGAAACAATTAAAAAAAAAAAAGGAAATCCCAGCTGTCTTTAATCATGATATCTGGAAGTAGGTCCCAGAAATCTTTATTTTTTAAAAAATAAATATTCTAGGATAATCAGCCAGGTTTAGAAACTGTAGCTTTATGTTATTCAGATGAGCTATTTCTTTTCAAAGACAGTTCATCTGTCTTAATATAAGATTTCCATTATAGATTACTATTTGAATTTCTCAGCTTGGTTTTAAAATGAGGCTTTGAGATTAGTTTCATAAGATTAGGCTTCCCAGGTGGCTTAGTAGTAAAGAATCCAGATAGGTTTTTTTTTTTTGAGGTGAGTGATGGAGGTGGATTCCATTCATTTTTCTTTTACCCTGTGTTGCTGTTGTTCAGTTGCTAAGTTATATCTGACCCCATGGACTGCAGCCCACCAGGCTCTTCTTTCCTCCACTATCTCTCAGAATTTGCTCAGATTCATGCCTATTGAGTCAGTGAGGTTATCTAACTNTTTTCTTTTACCCTGTGTTGCTGTTGTTCAGTTGCTAAGTTATATCTGACCCCATGGACTGCAGCCCACCAGGCTCTTCTTTCCTCCACTATCTCTCAGAATTTGCTCAGATTCATGCCTATTGAGTCAGTGAGGTTATCTAACTGTCTCATTCTCCGATGCCCCCTTCTGCTTTTGCCTTATGGTGAAGCTCCAATACTTTTTGACCTTCTGATAGGAAGAACCAACTCACTGGAAAAGACCCTGCTGCTGGGAAGGATTTACCCTGTGACTGTTTTGTAATTATACAGTTCTTCTTTCATCTCCCTAAGTATAAGAAACTTGTTCTCTGTATTACAAGAATATAGCCTTCTAAGCTTCAGCTTTGAGAAAGTTTGTATAAAGCTAGATCACTGCTTCTCAGACTTAATGTTTGTATACATCACTTGGGGAGCTTTTTAAAATGCAGATTCTGATTTAGTAGGTCTGAGAGGCAGCCTGGGATTCTACATTTCTGATGAGCTGTGCTGAGCAGATGTCTCTGGTCTGCAGATCTCATTTGAGTAGTAAGAAGCGAGATGATAGTTGTATTATTCTTTAAGCTTTCATCTTTGTGTGAGTTACTCTCCCTTGGGGCATGTTTGGGGACTGTTTAGTTTGACCAAAGGTTGGGAAGTCAATTTTAAGAAGATTGGATTATGTAACCTTTTAATGCTTTTTCCCCCCTATTCTTGAAGGTTTTAGTACTATATATAGCCTGAGGCTTTTAGTTTCAGGCTTTGGAGCTAAATAAAAGTGTCAAAAGTAGTATAGTGTTTATTGAATCACTAAATGTGCAGCAGCAAAACTGGTTTATCTACTTGAGGTAGTCTGAACTACCAGTAGAGTATTTAGAGTAAGAGCAAGTGATACATACAATGTTGAAAATTATCTTTAGAATGCAGGCTACATCTAAGGATTGGGGAATGTGTGTTTTGCAGAATGGAGAATGCTTCGGCTGTTATACGGTATGTTAGAGCAAGGGTTCTTTGGGGCGATTTTACCTTCCAGAGCACATTTGGTAATGCCCACAGGCGTTTGCGGCTCAGACAGTAAAGAGTCTTCCTGGATCGGGAAGATTCCCTGGAGAAGGAAATGGCAACCCACTCCAGTACTCTTGCCTAGAAAATCCCATGGATGGAGGAGCCTGGTGCAGGATACTCCGTCCATGGGGTCGCAAAGAGTCGGACACGACTGAGCGACTTCACTTCGCTTCGCTTCGCAGGTGTTTGCAGTTGTCACGACAGGAAGAGTGGTAGTGGTGCCGCCGTATCTAGTGGGCACCTAGTGGGCACCGGCCAGGGATGCAGCTAAACATTCTAGAGTGCACAAGAGAGCCGCACACAGCAAAGAATCATTTGGCCCCAGGTGTTGGTAGTGCCAAGAATGAGAAACCTATGTTAGAGAATCTTCACAAGTACTTGATTAATGTTTACATTAAAAATAATACAGANGCTGGCAGCTCCTGGTGCACGTGACGGGTGGGTGCTGGGGTGGGCGAGGGGGAGAGGTGTCTCCACTCCATATGCAAGTCACTTAATGAGCGAGTGTGCATCTGCTGGGCGGCCCCCACCCCGGGGAGCGCTGCCAGCTCGCCTGCCTCGGGGGTGGTGGTAGGAAGCCTGCCTGACACACGAGGGCTCTCCAGGCGGTCCTGAGTCCGCACAGGCACCCGGGCGATTCCTGCAGGAGGGCTGCCCCTGCCAGGTGGGTGTCCTGGGGTTCTCATGGCCCTTGAGGAGGTCTGGGTGGCAGCCTGCCCAGCCCTGCAGCCCCTCACTCTGTGCTTCCGCTTCCCAGTCTCCGTCATCACCAGGGCTGCGCCCACAGCCACAGTCTCCTTCCCTTTGTTCTGTCAACAGCAGGGGCTCAGGGTCTTGAACTGGTGTTCACCCCCACTCAGGCTCCCTCCTCCTGTAACTCTCACCTGCCTCCCCCTTGTGTTGTAGCCAAACTTTCTGCCTCGCTCCCTTGCCTATCCTCTCCACCACCCAGGAGTCACTCCACCCTGGTTCCTCTGATGGGCTCCCCTCTGCAAGGTGCTTCAAAAGCAGGCAGGCTGTTCTCGGTCCCGTCTCTTCCTGAGCCCCATTGAGAATGACTGCACTGGGTGTTTGCAAGGCTGCAGACCCCTCTCTCCCAAACTGGCCCTAACGAGGGGCATGGCCTCCAGAGACCCTCCCCGCCTTCTGTGAGTTTCTCAGGTCTTTGTTGGTGGGGGGTGGGGGTGGGGTTCCTGTCCCCATGGACCCCTCCCACCGAGCATGATATTTCTAAAGCCCACTTCTCTCCCTTCCCCTTACTGCTTTTCTCCTCCCCCCCCCCCATGAAGTGGTTTAGATGAACTTAGAACGTGTGTTCAAAGAACATTTAAAATTGTTTTTCAAAACTTGAAAATACAGAAATTTACAAAAAACGGTATCACTCACTTGCATATCCTCACCCCTCAGATCAACAGCTTAGCATTCATTGTCTCCATGGCATCTGATGCCCTCTTTTCTTGTTGAAGAAATAAAACAGAATAGAGACAGTGAAGTTCCCCTCAGCCGACACCCCTGTTCCCGGGTCTGAGAAACTCCAGATCCTGGGTCTGGGTCTTCAGTGGCTCTGAGGGGTCACTGTGGTTGTGTTCAGAGCTGTCAGAGCCCACGCCCATCAGGGACGTGCAGGCCTCAAGCTGCAACCTGTCTTTGTCACTGGCCACTTGGTTATTTAGAGAGACCTGTGTCTATGCCTTTCAGTTGCTCGATGGTATTCTGTCATTCAGTTCAGTTCAGTTCAGTCGCTCAGTCATGTCCGACTCTTTGCAACCCCATGAATTGCAGCACGCCAGGGCTCCCTGTCCATCACCAGCATGTACGGAATTATTTTTCTGATGCTTTCTCCTGTTTATAGATATTTACATTCTGCCTAGTGTTTTGCTAATAACAAAAAGAAAACATGCCACAGTCAACATCTGTGCCTGTGTTTCCTTGTGCACATTCGCGGGAGTTTCTCTAAGGCATGTACTCAGAGGTAGAATTGCTGGGTTCTAAAGCAGGCATCTTTTCCACTTTGTAAAACATGCCATTTTTTTTTTTTAATTTTTTCCCCCTCCAAAGTGAAATGTACCAATCTACATTCCCAAAATTTATGAGTATCATTTCCCCCAAATCCTTGTCAACACTTGATAATTGTCATCCTTTAAAATTTTTGACAACCTGTGGGTGAAAAATTATGTCTCATTGTTATTTTAATTTGTATTTCTCTATTATTAATAATAGCTAACAATTACATGGCACTTATTCTGGGCAAGACACTGTTCTGAGTGGTTTACATATATTAACGTATTCCACTCTCACCACGGCCCTTTCAGAACATGTCTGTCGTTCTCATTCCCCTTCAGCAGATGATGAAGTAGGGGTCAGTGCCTGGCCTGTTGTTCCTGCCAGGAAGGAGCTGAGACATGTCCAGACTTGCCCACATGACCCCAAGTCCACAGTCCTGGCAAGGCCAGCTCCCTTGCATGTGTTTTGGGGCAGTCTGTATTTTCTCTTCTACCAGGTTCTCTATTTATATATCCTTAATTGATGCTTTTGAACTGTGGTGTTGGAGAAGACTCTTGAGAGTCCCTCGGACTGCAAGGAGATCCAACCAGTCCATTCTGAAGGAGATCAGCCCTGGGATTTCTTTGGAAGGAATGATGCTGAAGCTGAAACTCCAGTACTTTGGCCATCTCATGCGAAGAGTTGACTCACTGGAAAAGACTCTGATGCTGGGAGGGATTGGGGGCAGGAGGAGAAGGGGACGACCGAGGATGAGATGGCTGGATGGCATCACGGACTCGATGGACATGAGTCTGAGTGAACTCCGGGAGTTGGTGATGGACAGGGAGGCCTGGCGTGCTGCGATTCATGGGGTCGCAAAGAGCTGGACACGACTGNGGGGGCAGGAGGAGAAGGGGACGATCGAGGATGAGATGGCTGGATGGCATCACAGACTCGATGGACGCGGGTCTGAATGAACTCCGAGAGATGGTGATCAACAGGGAGGCCTGGTGTGCTGCAATTCATGTGGTCGCAGAGAGTCAGACATGACTGAGTGACTGAACTGAACTGAATGGCAACCTCCAAGAGGACTTATGCCAACACACCTCTCCCAGGACTGTTGCTGCCAGTGCCCCTGTCCCTGAGACAAGCCATTGCCAACCCATGCCTCTGCAGGAGACTCTCAAACACTCACAGGTAGGTCTGGCTTCGTGTCCTGTGGGATCACTTCTTCTTTGCCCTGGGTCCTGGTGCACACAGGACTTTTTCTGTGCCCTATATAATGGAGTCTCTGTTTCCCCCAGTCCTGGAGTTCTTATAATCAAGTCCTGCTGGGCTTCAAAACCGTATTCCCTGGGGATTCCCAGTCCCTTTGCTGAATGTGAAGTCTAGAACCTTCCAACAGTGGGAGAACTTCTTTGGTATTATTGTTCTCCAGCCTGTGGGTTGCCCACCTGGAAGATACGGGATTTTATTTTATCATGATTGTGCCCCTCCCACTATTTCATTGCAGCTTCTCCTTTGTCCTTGGACATAGGGTATCTTTTTTTGGTGGGTTCCAGTGTCCTCCTGTTAATGGTTGTTCAAAAACTAGTTGTGATTTTGGTGTTTTTTTAACCTTGTTGGTTAGATATTTATGATGGGAATGTATTTATATGTTTCTGATTAGATTAAAAACAAAACTTAGGAAGCAGATAAAATATAGCAGCTCTGGTTGAGGAGGAACAGAGTGCTGTACCCCATACCCACTCCTGGAACTTTCTTGGACATCTTGGGGTAGAGTTTAGTACAAATTCTTTCTTTTTCATTTGGGGAAACTGAGGCCAAGGAATTCATCAAAATAGTTTGTCTGAGGCTTGCAGGGTTAGTTTCTTGAGATCACACAAGACTCAATGGGATATCCCTGGTGGTCCAATGGTAAAGAATCCTCCTCCCAATGCAGGGAACACAGGTTTGATCCCTGGTTGGGGGAGATTCCACATGCCATGGGGCAACTGACTCCATGAGTCATAACTACTGAAACCCATGCGCTGGAGAGCCCTTGCTCTGCAACAAGAGAAGCAGTGAGAAGTCTGTTTACCACGGCTAGAAGAGTAGCCTGCTAGCAGCAATGAAGACCCCATGCAGTCAAATGTAAAAAACAAAATCCAAAACAAAATTTGATAGAAGCCAGAGAAATGTCCAGAACCTCTCTCCTGTCTCTGCACCACTTCCACACTCAACCATTCTCAGAAAGAGATGGAGATTCTGATTGCAATGTGAGGAGGCCTGTTTAAATTAAACAATTATGTGTTATCAGAGTGGAGGTTAGTAACCTAAAGATTAACAGCAGAGATTGAATTCCAGAAGAGGGTACTGTGCTAACTGTACCTGTGAACTTAGAGTCTCTGCGTTGGAGAGATTAATGGGAGTAAGCTGCGCCCATGGTGAATCCAGCTTGGAGTGCGGTTCCTGCCCGCTTTCATCAATCCACAACAACAAGGCTCTCAGCAGAGTGATGGAGTGATGGGGAATATAACTAGGGACCCAAGGCAGTGTGGTTGTGCTGTTGTGTACTCTGGCAATGACACTGTTGTAGTGTTAGGACAAATTGCTTCCT
Source organism: Neotragus pygmaeus (assembly GCA_006410875.1). NCBI lineage: Eukaryota > Metazoa > Chordata > Mammalia > Artiodactyla > Bovidae > Neotragus > Neotragus pygmaeus. The sequence continues at coordinate 81,660 of SJYV01003247.1, forward strand.
CTCTCTGAGCCTGTTTCCTTTTGGTAAAACATGTTTTATTCACTCCAAGGTGATGGTGTCAGGACTGCAAGGGCTGCAAAGAAGCTAGAAAAAAAGAGTATTGTTTGCAGGTGGCAGAAAACCGATTCTATTAATCAGTGCCTTATGCATGCCCTCTGCCAGGAGATATCAATGAGCCAAAGAGGGCAGAGGAGCTGTTGTTCTGTCCTTGAGGTGCTTGGGGAGTGATTTAGGGGAGAGCAGAAGGCCTAGTACATATTGCTAGGGTGCATATTGCTAGGGCTGAGAACTTCATGGCAGGGAGGGATTCCTGAGGCTGCAATAACCAGAGTGGACTTCCTGGAGGGAGCGGTGCTGGGCCTGGAAGGATGGGTAAGGCAGTGGTAGTCAGGAAAAGCTGAGTGATCAGCAGGTTATTCTTGTCACTCATTTCCATCTTCTTCCAGCTTGAATGTGTCCCAGGTCCAACCACGTTTCCTGAACCCAGAGTCATCATTCTTGGCAATGGATATCCCAGAACACCTGCACTAGAGTGTTGAGCCAAAGGCCCTGTGACTGTAATCTTCTCCCAAATTGGGGCTTGACTTATTCATCTAAAATCAGTACTGTGTCTGGTGCTAGAAATCATGGTCAAAATGACAACAGTGGGCCATTATTGAATGCTCAGTCTGTGTCAGGCCTCCATGAAGTAGACGCAATGAGCTCTATGTCACTCAATGAGTGGCTGATTACGTGAGGAGAAGAAACAAGAAAACTGGCACTTAGACACTGCTTACTACATGCCAGCCTCTTAATTCATGTCTCCCTCCTGACAGTCCCACGATGCAGTACTCTCAATATCCCTGTGATAATACAGGTGAGGAAACAGGACACAGACTGGTCAGCTCCTGCCACAACTGCATAACTAAGAAGGGGCAGACATGGGATTTGAACCCAGGTATGCTCTGAATGCAGGGGAGAATTTAGGAAAGCTCTGCCTCTGTCTTAGACTGTTTGGCCTGCTATTGCAGAATGCCAAGACTGGGTGGCTTATAGACAACAGAAATATATCACTCACAGTCTGCAGGCTGGAAGTCCAAGATCAGGGCGCTGGCAGACTCCATGTCTGGTGAGGACCACTTCCCCATTCATGGATGGCTGTCTTCTGGCCACGGACCCGCCTGGTAGAAGGGGTGACGAGGTTCTCTCCTGTCTTTTTTAAAAGGGCACTAATCCTAGAACTTCTAGAAGCCTAGAACTAGGCTTCTCTTTTCATGATCTATTATCATCACATCGGGGATTAGGTTTCAACATGTAAATTTTGAGGGGACATTCAGATTCAGTCTAGAATCTCAGCCATCCTTGCAGTCCAACATGCAGCAGCGAGGGTCCTTGCGGCCCTGGTGTCATCTCTTTGGACCTGTCTGGGGGTCCAAGCTGGCTGAACCCCAGGCTTCCTTTTCATCTGACAACTCCTTCTCCTAGTGTCGTTGCCTGGTGAGCAACTGGAGCCTTCCATCTGCAGTAAAGAGGGCTCTTTGCTCGTCTAATTAACCACAAGCCCTACTTGCAAGTGTTTTCCTGAGCATAGGCAGAAGGGTGTGGCTTCTGGAAGGCGAGGTGCTTTCCCCCATGCCACCTGATGGCCACTGCTCCAGCCACTTCAGCCTCCTCAGTTGAGCTGACANGCTCGTCTAATTAACCACAAGCCCTACTTGCAAGTGTTTTCCTGAGCATAGGCAGAAGGGTGTGGCTTCTGGAAGGCGAGGTGCTTTCCCCCATGCCACCTGATGGCCACTGCTCCAGCCACTTCAGCCTCCTCAGTTGAGCTGACAGGAGAGTCAAAAGTAGGAGAGTGTCAGCAGAGATTTTTTTTTTTTACTTAAAAGTTAAAAAAAAATTTAATTGGAGGATAATTGCTTTACAATGTTACATCAGCTTTTGCTGTACAACAATGTGAATCAGCTATAAGCATACATATTTCCCTTCCCTCTTGAGCCTCCCTCCCCACACCATCCTATCCCTCTAGATCATCACAGACTAGAGCAGAGCTCCTTTTGTTAAATATTTTATAGCTCTATGTTTTACACCTGGTGGAAGCAGAGATTCTTAATCTCTTCTGTGCCATGGACCCACTGGATGGAGCTTTCAGACCCCTTTACAGAATAATATATTCTTGAGCACAAGTAAAATACATAGAATTACAAAGGAAGCCAATTATAGTGAAATGCAGTTATCAAATTGTATGATATAGTAATATATGTGCTATTTTTTTAAACTCATCAAATAAGATCTAGAGGTAGGATTAATGACTACCAAAGCTCAGAGAAGAACAAGCAAAGGAGGCTCCCTGGAGGATGTGGGCTTGCTCTTAGAGGATGGGTAAGCTTTGCAAAGGCAAGGAGAATGGCTAATAAATACTGAGTGGAAGAGTTAGGGTCGGTGTCATAGAGGAGGTGACTCCGAGCTCATCAGGACAGGACAGGACACAGAAACCTGGGGTATGTGAGTCACTTTAATTGGGGCCATTAAATTAATATTTTAATTGCTTTATTTCACTATCAATGCCTCTCAGTTACAAGGTCCTTAAATAATGATAAGGCATTTCATCATTTAAGAAGTAATTAAAAATACTTCTGTCTCCAAATCAGTTGCTTCATGAGAGTCTGCCTTGCTTTGGGGTCGTCAGATTGTACATGACACATAGTGCTGCTCTGTCCAAATTAGGGTTGGACAGAGCAGTGGGATTTCTTGTGCTGAGCTAAAGGAAGGTGAAATAATGTCCTGTATCTGAGAGCCAGAGAGCTGATGGTACAGATTCTGAGAACCAGGAGTGCTGAGGGCAGGAGAGGGTCATTATCCCAGCCCAGCACTCAGACAGAAAGTACTGCCAACATTCTCTTCCCTTCCTCCATCTCCCTTCACCCAACTCCTTTCCTGCTCCTTTTTGTTCTGTTCAGGTCCTCAGTGAGTTTAGTGATGGAGCCTGCTTTGGGAAAGGCAATCCTCTTTACTCTGTCTTGTGATTCAAATGCTAATTCTGGAAACATCCTCACAAACACATCCAGAAATAATGTTTAACAGCATATCTGAGCATATAAAACTGACAGATAAAATTAACCATATCACAGGTCCACCATTTTTCAATGAGGAACACATACACATCTTCTTAAGCCATATTTAATCTCCAAATAAAGGCAATAACTAGTTCGTAATTTCATCTAATGGGATACAATGATCTTGTATACAATTTATAACACACTAACTCTTACCCAGGAGAGGAAGTAAAGTCATTGAGTGATGCTTACTCTTCTTGATATCCCATAACTTAAATCCTGTGATGTGATAATAACAATATTTAAAATACTTTGATGCAAAGTCAATATGCCTTACATTGCATGGCAGGGAATGGGAGTGGAAAGATTACTATTTCTTTATCTATATATCTAAGCCACTTCAGTCATGTCCGACTCTTTGTGACCCTAGGGACTGTAGCCTGCCAGGCTCCTCGGTCTGTGGGATTCTCCTGGCAAGAATACTGGGAGTAGGTTGCCACGCCCTCCTCCAGGGGATCTTTCTGACCCAGGGATCAAACCTCCATTTGCGGCTCCTGCATTGCAGGTGGATTCTTAACCACTGAGCCACTGGAGAAGCCGTAACAAAATAAAGGGGACGTACTCATGGTAATTACAGTCCTTGTTTCTGAAACTGGTCCCATGGTCGTTGCTGGTATTTATTTTATTTTTTATATTTATTTTTTAATTTAAACTTTTTATTTTGTATTGGAGTATAGCCGGTTCACAATATTGTGATAGTTTCAGGTGAACAGTGAAGGGGCTCAGCCAAACATATACATGTATTCATTCTCCTCCAAACTCCCCTCCCACCCAGGCTGCCACATAACATTGAGCAGAGTTTCATGTGCTATACCGTAGGTCCTGGTTGGTTATTTATTTTAAATATAGCAATCTGTACACGTCCATCTCAAGCTCCCTAGATATCCCTTCCCCAATCCTTCCCTCCAGCAACCTTAAATATATTTTCTAAATCTATGAGTTTCTTTTTGTTTTGTAAGTAATTTCATTTGTATCATTTCTTTTTAAATTCTACCTATAAGGGATGTCGTACTATATTTCTCCTTCTCTGTCTGACTTTCTTCAGTCAGTGTGACACTCTCTAGGTCCATCCATGTTGTGGCAAATGGCATTATTTCATTCTTTTTAATGGCTGAGTAGTATTCCATTGTGTATATGTACCACATCTTCTTTATCTATACCTCTATTAGTAGACAATTTAGGTTATTTCCTTGTCTTGGCTATTGTAAATAGTGTTGCAATGAACATTGAGGTGCATATATACTTTCAGATCATGAATATGTGAATATGTGCCCAGAAGTGAGATTTCAGGGTCATACGGTAGCTCCATTTTTTAGTGTTTTTTAAAGAACCTGCATACTGTGTCTGCCTGCAATGCGGGAGACCTGGGTTCGATTCCTGGATCGGGAAGATCCCCTGGAAAAGGAAATGGCAACCCGCTCCAGTATTCTTGGCTGGAGAATCTCATGGACGGAGGAGCCTGGTAGGCTACAGTCCACAGGGTCGCAAAGAGTCGAACATGACTGAGCAACTTCACTTCACTTCATACTGTTCTCCATAGTGGCTGTACCAATTTACATTACCATCAACAGTGTAGGAGGGTTCTCTTCTCTCCATACCCTCTTCAGCATTTATTGTTTCTGGATTTTTTGATGATGGCCACTCTGGTTGGTAAGAGGTAATTTCATTGTAATTTTGATTTTCATTTCTCTAATAATTGGTCATCACTAGTATTTATGACTACCTTCTTTCACTCTTCATGTCATATTCCCTTTGCCTTAAGTACTTCAACTGGTTGTAGTTCTTTACCTGTTGAGATGACCCAAACCTTCATTCCTGAAGGATCTGAGTTAGTAATAGTCCTGTCTAAATTGAGTTGTAGTTTTCCACTGACCCTCATCACAGGGCATGGTAAATCTAAGAGACACTCTAAGGGATCTCCTCTATTCCAGACATACTCTTTTTTTTAATTGAAATATAGTTGATTTACAATATTAATTTTCAGCATTCAGGAAAGTGATCTAGATAGACATAGATGTAGGCTTCATGTGATGCAGTTATAAAGAATCCACCTACCAATGCAGGAGACGCCAGAGACACATGTTCGATCCCTGGGTGGAGAAGATCCCCTGGAATAGGAAATGGCAACCTGCTCTAGATTCTTGCCTGGAAAATTCCATGGACATAGGAGCCTGGTGGGCTATAGTCTGTGGGGTAACAAAGAGTTGGACACGACTGAGTGACTGAACATAGATATTGGTATAGATACACTCTTTCTTACTTTGATAGTAGAGTAACACCAGACTTTTTGGTGATTAGGATCAATCACTCTGGCCAATACAGTATTTCCTTCTTTGCCTGTTGATTCAGAAGCATGAGGAGCCCAAAATGGCCAGGTGGCAGCCTTAACTTCCAGTTCAGTGGAATCACCTTTGTGTCTCCTGTTGAAAATATTTCTCCTTTTGGGAACTAAGACCTCTAGGCCAGTAGAGGGCTTCCCAGGTGACTCTGCTGGTAGAGAATCCGCCTGCAATGCAGGAGACCCCGGTTTGATTCCTCGATTGATAAGATCCCCTGGAGGAGGGCATGCAACCCACTCCAATATTCCTGCTTGGAGTATCCCCATGGGCAGAGGAGCCTGGTGGGCTACAGTCCATGGAGTTGCAAAGAGTTGAACACAACTGAGAGACTAAGCACAGCACAGGTCAGTAGGGCATAACACCAGGAGAACAAGAAGCAGCAGAAATTTTGCTCAACGATTGCTAGTGCTGATAGTGAGTGGTGTCACCTTCACATTTACACTTTGATTCCTAGACTCATGAATCCTGGCTACGGGAGAGCTAGGACCCTATACCAGATGCTGATTCAGGGCATACAGAGTGTTCTGAGAAATTTGCCCCAGCCCTGCAAAGTATTCTGCTGGCACTATCTTGTGTTGTAGCTGAGTCTTCAAAAGGCCATTTTCTATCAATCCAGCTGCTTTCAGATGGTAGAGAATATGGTAAGAATTGCATGAGCATGGGCCTATTGCTGCATTTCTTTTGGAGTGAGTTCCTTGATAAATAGCAATGTCATGTGGAATGCCATGATGATGAATGAGGCATTCTGTAAGTCCATGGATAGTGGTTTTGTCAGAAGTGTTGCATGCTGAGAAGGCAAATCTGTATCCAGAGTAAGTATCTATTCCAGTAAGAACTAAATGCTCCCCCTTTCATGATGTAAGTAGGCCAGCGTAATCAACCTGCCACTAGGTAGCAGGCTGCTCACCATAGGAAATGGTGCCATATCAGGGGGGCCAGTGTTGTCTTTGCTGCTGACAGAGTGGGCACCCAGCAGTGGCTGTAGCCAGGTGAGCCTCGTGAGTGGAAGCTCGTGTTGCTGAACTCACGGATAACCTCCATCCCTGCCACTGCGGCCATTTTGTTCATGAGCTCATTGAGGGTTCATGGACTGGCATCACAGAATGGATTACCCTATTCACTTGATGATTAAAATCCTTCTCTGCTGAGATCATCTTTTGGTGAACTTCACATGAGACACAAATATCTTCACATATTTTGCCCATTCAAAGAGGCCTAGCCACATACCTCTTCCCCAAATTTCCTTGTCACCAATTTCCCAATCACATTTCTTCCAAGCCCCTGACTATCCAGCCAAATGGCCATAGCCCCTGAATCAGTATGTAATCACAAAGTGATGATGTAATCACAAGATGTAATCACAGTATGTAATCACAAGATGCATTGCTTGAAGTTCTGCCTGCTGTGAGGGTTTCCCTTTACCACTGTCCTTCAGGAATGTTCAAGAGAGGGGCTGTTGTGTGATGCCTGCATATCATGTAGGCATGAGATGCCTACATAGTAAACCAGGCCCAAGTCTTCCTTCCATTGAGAGTAGGGAGCTCCCTATGAAGCCATAAATACAGGCTCGGAGAGAGGAGGCGGCATAGCAGAAGGGGGACTGTGGGTATTTGGGCCACTTCTTCATGTAACTTATTTGTGCTTTCAGGGCCTGCCAAGGCCAATCTGATATATCTTGTCTCCACTTGATGATGTAGAGCTGCTGTCCATGCCAAACTCTGTAGCTTGATGGGTCAGATAAAAGCCAGTTCATGATGGGCAGTTCAGGGTGCATAGTAACTTGGGGGTCCATGGTTAAGCATTCAGTATCTATTGCATAGTCATCTCCTGTTCTGGGCTCCATACGAAACTAGCTGCTTTTCTGGTCTCTTGGTAAATTGGCCCAAGTAACCCACTCAAAATGAGGAATGTGTTACCTCCCAAATCCAGAGAGTTCCACTAGGCACTGTTGCCTCCTTTTTGCTTGTGGGAGGGGCCAAAGACAACAACTTATCCTTTACCTTAGAAGGAATATCTTGATATGCCCTGTACTATTGGACCCCTAGAGATTTCACTAAGGTAGAAGTTTCCTAAAAAAATTTTATTATAATATGATTTGTGTTCAATATTATATAATTACAAGAACACAATGTAGTGATTCACAGTTTTTAAAGGTAAAGCAATCTATAGATTCAATGCAATTCCTATCAAGCTACCAATGGTATTTTTCACAGAGCTAGAACAAATAATTTCACAACTTGTATGGAAACACAAAAAACCTCAAATAGCCAAAGAAATCTTGAGAAAGAAGAATGGAACTGGAGGAATCAACCTGCCTGACTTCANCATTGTATAACCAATCAACTTATGTCAAATAGCTGTCTTTGTTCTAAGTCTATAAATACCCCTGTAACCCTAGGCTCGGGGCCCTCTTGCCTTACTCCACTGCGTTGGAGATGGCGGAGTGCCCTAACTCGAGTTAGAAAATAAACCTTCTTGCTTTTGCATGCCAGTGGTGGGTTGGTCTGTCCGCTTATTGGGGATTTGGATCTGGAGCACAACAGCTTGGGGCTGGTGCACGGGGATGATCCAGTGAGATGATATAGGGTGGGAGGTGGGAGGAGGGGTTCAGGATTGGGAACTCATGTACACCCATGGCTGATTCATGTCAATGTATGGCAAAACCAATACAGTATTGTAAAGCAAAATAAAGTAAAAATAAAAATTGAAAAAAAAGAGAAAATTCAAGGAGTAAACACAACAACAACAACAACAAAAATATCTAGACTTCTGGCTTCAATTGGATGACAAGCAACATGGGGTCCACACCCATCACATACTATGGGACTGGCACCAGTGCTCCGTTCTCTCCTTTCTGTCACCTGCCTGGCCAGCCTGGCGCTGTGTTGAGACCTCTGCAGGGCCTTAGGGGACCCCTGCTCCCTTAGGAGCAGTGAGAGGTGAGCAATTAACTCTGAAGCAGGTGAGAGGGTGAATGAGTCTTCTCATGTATGGTGACTTCCCAGGTGCCATCTCGACAGCCTACATGGGAGATGGTGATGGTCACAGGAGGCTATGGCAGGGAGAGTGTGATGAGATGAGAGCCTTATACACTGGGATGGGCTGCTCCTGGCTCTGGAGCATAATGAACATGACTGTGAATGAGAAATACAAGTCAATTTTTTCAGCAGGAAATGAAAACTGAAATAGCCACAGTAGAGAACTCAGGTCCAAAGATTTTTGTAGCAAATATGAATGATGTTGCTTGAGGACTGGGAATCTTGCTGAAACACAGATTCCAATCCAGCAGATCTGGGGATAGGGGAGAAACTCTGCATTTCTAACAAGCTCCTGGTCCCTGGGCTATACTTTGAGAGCTTGGGGCTAGAAGACAGGTTTCAGTCTAGTGGGCTGTGGGCCAAATTTTGTCTAGGAAATAAGGTTTTTCAGGGTTGCATAGTGGCTACAGTTTAAAAAGTTGTGGGACTCCCCTGGCAGTCCAGTGATTAAGACTTCATCTTCCAAAGGAGGGGGTGGGGGTTCAATCCCTGGTCGGGGAGCTAAGATTGAACATGACTTGCAGCTGAAAAACCAAAAAATGGAAGCCATATTGTAACAAATTCAATAAAGACTTTGAAAATGGTCCCCATTAAAAAAAAAAAAAAAAACCTTAAAAAAATTTTTTAAGTTGCTAACAGCTTAAAGTCAGACATTTTCACATAAAATTCTGAATCTGTCTTCTCCATTCATCATTCTCTATCACATCACTGAATTTTATTTTATTAGTAGTATCTTTCATAATTGAATTTTTCTTATATATTGAATTTTTTTGTTTGTTGTGCATCTCCCTAGGCTGTGAACTCCATGCAGGCAAGACCTTGCCTGTCCCATTTGCCCCTGCTTCCCTTGAGCCTAGAGCAATGTCTGGCACACAGTCTATACTCTATATATTTATTTGTCAAGTGAATCAGTATGTGCGCTTTCCTATGAGCTTGAAGTGAGTGCTAGAGTCCACACATGGCCTTCTTCACTCACTTGAGTTACCTCCTGAGGAAGACAGACTCAGGACAGTGCCCTTGGAAGCCCCCTGTGTTCAGGGAATCTGAGGCAGAGGAAGAGGAGTGAGGCAGGGAGGAGGACCAGAACAGGGAGGGCCCGGAGGCCACCGGAGGAAAGACAGTGGAGCGGGCGTGCTGGACCATGAGTGCTGCTGCGGGCGGAGGCCAATGGGCGCCCGCAAGCGACAGTGGGCCTCTGGGGGAAGCTACTGGCCAGTAAGAAAGCAGGAGAGAAAATGCAGTCTCCGAGGTGTTGCCAAAATCTTGGTTCCCTGTCTACTGATGCCAAATAGAAATATGGTGACAGAGTTTGGAGGAAATAGGAATAATAGCTTTATTATTTTTGCTAGGCAAAAGGGAAACAGCAGGGTAGGGCCTCGAGAACTGTGCCCCGCTTCTCAGGAATAAGGAGAGGTTTATATCCTCTTGAAGTCTGCTTTCTTTTCTTTCTTTCTTTCTTTTGTAAGGTTTCAAAATGGCCACAGCTGGCATCAGGCAACTCAACAACCAGATCTGGTGACCCTGAAGTTATCCGCCTATGTCCTTGTTTTTGAAATGCTGAATGCTACAAGAGAGTGTAGGGGAACACGAATGCCAGGTGCAAATATAATCTATATGGAGTCAGAGAGTAATTTTCTTTGTGAAGGACAAGTCGAGCTACAAGTGTTTGTTGGAGTAACAGCTAAAGACTAACCAAGATTGTTTAACTCTTGTAGGCCTGTTTGGCTGGTATGTGCCAAAGGCTGTTCCCTCATTTCTATTTTGCTGAATCAGGAATGATTTGGTGCTATCCAGAAGAAAGTGTAAAGGTAGGATCTCAAGACTTCAGTTGGGCTTTGGAAGTTTCTAGGAGAGAGCAGTAAGTTTTGAGCCCCTGTGTAGACAGAGTCTAAGGACCTAGTGCCGAAAAAGAGACTGAAGATATAAAAAAGACTGGGAATAATGGGTGCCACCCCACCTAAGGCAGATGGAAGGCTGAGATGGGCTGCAGATGGAGAGATCGGAAAAAAGAATTAAAGAACTCTTTCATCAGGATAAGGGGGAGGGGGCAGGGAAAGCAAACTTCCAAGACATGTGTGCTCCTGAAAGGTCTCCATTGAGGGGAAAGCTCTAAAAATCTTCCATATAATCCATGCAAGCATAGGTTGCACAGGAAACGTATCCAGTTTAATAAATGATTTGTCCTTTATGGAGCTTGCAGCAACACAGGTGTTTCATCTGATTCTGTGGCCACATGTTCATTTCCAAGATTTTTTCCAGAAGCAATATCTTGACGGCTGATGAAATATTCTGTAACTGAACAAGGAGAGAACTATGTTGTCTCCAGTACAGACAGGGGTGGGTGAGTAGAAATCCCTCCACTTGTGGGGTTTGTGGCAGTAGGGTTAAAAGGAGACTTATGAGAAAGATAACTTAGTCTTCAAGGCCTGATGCTAGTCTTGATTTTATTGTTTTATGTGTTTCCCCCTTGTGGTGCTCAATAAATATTTGTTCAGTGAACAAATAAATGGAAAGTCAGACTCTGTATGTGAGAGTAAAAGAAATCTTGTTTTCTGGAAAAGCTAGCTGAATTAAGTGCAGGTTTTTATAGTCACCTCTTCGGTTCCATTTCATTTCAGCTGTGAGGGATCTGAGAGACTTTAGCCCAAGGTTTTCCTTAAAGGCATTAAGTGGAAATGTCTTCCCTGTGATAACACTGTCATGACCAGGCCCTTGTCCTTCTATGGGTCTCACCCTTCCTGGTGTTCTGGTAACCCCTGCTGTTGCTGGCCATCTCAACTCTGACTAGTAATGATCTGGCAGAGCCATTAAAGGGTGGATTCAGGAATTTGACTGGTTTCTGATACTGGCTTTGCTGGGTTAACTTGGGCACTGCTTATTTTCTTGGTGACTCCACTTCCTCACCTGTAAAATGGGAATAGTAAAATTTCTTTTCTCATAGAATAGTTTTTGAAGATTGAATAAGATACTGTAGGTAAAATATGCAGAAAGGTGTCTTGCACACAGTACTCAATAAATGTTAGCTATTATCATTGGAGGTTATATCTGTTGTTGATTAATAAGTGTGGGTAAAATATACTTTTACATACTAAATATAATTTGATATTTTTTGAAAATATCCTCTCTGTGTAGATATTCAGAGAAAGAGAAAGCCAGAGAGCAACAGATTTTTGGTGGTGAAAGGTTTGAAGCCATCTAGGTCAGTATATTATTAGAATTGAAGGTGCTCTTCTGAGAGGTGAAGTGGTAATAATGGAAGAAACAAGCCTAAATACTGTTTTTTGACTCTCAAGCCAGTGCCTTTTCCACTCTACCCCACTCTAGGTATGGTTTGTTAGTTTTTCGGAAATTATCCCAAATTATGTCCCAATTTAACTTTATACAAGTTCACCCCAGTAAACAAAAAAAACAAGATCTTGGACGAGAACAGCAGTCCGCCAGCCCAGTAGATAGCGCCGAGACACTCCCCTCCAGGGTGCGTGGAGGCTGAAGGGGGCGGGGCTCGTGCCGACACCTGGGCCACCCCAGCCTTCCTTTAATTGGTCCGAGGGCCTCGGCCCACTATCCAATTAGAAGCGGCTGCGTCATCACATTACTGGGCAGGGAGGCCGCCCGCGGAAATTTGAAATGGCTGACGGATTGCTGGCGGGTGGTGGTTTAGCATCGGGAGCGATGGCGCCGGAGCCCGAGCTTCCTGGCTGGGCGGCCGAGGAGGAGCTGGAGCGCCTGGAGAAAGGTGAGCCCCCGCCGCGCGGGAGGAGCCGCCGTCTGCGACAGCCCGTGTCGGCAGCTCGGGGAGCGCTGGGACTCTCCGAGGGCGCCTGGGGCGCAGGCCTTCCGGACCTGGCTGGCCTGGGTGGCGGCTGTGACTGGGCGAGGCCCCGACCCACTCTCCGGACGTCGAATCGGGAGCTACCCAGGACACCTCTCCTCCTCGCCCAATCTGGCCTCAGCTTCCTCTAGACTGGAGGGACTGGGGCGGGGCAGGGATCCCTACTGTTGCTGTCTGGGTTTCCCCCTCACCCCGCCCCGCCCCGCCCTTGTGCGCGAGTTTGTGTGTTTAGACTGGACGCATATTTTTTATTTGCATCTCAAAGGAGATCACGTACCACTGTCCCCTTTCCCGAAAGAAAAGAAGCTTGGACGCTTGGCCTAGATAGCAGTACTGAGCATTGAGAGCAAGTGACGTACCCAAAGGTAGGGGAGCCAATTTGTGGTACAGTGTAAAAAAATAGAACCCAGGTCTAATTCTCAGTCCTTTCTGTCTCTTCGTGGAGACTCCATTTTTTCCCCCTGATATTTTATGGTGGTTCAGGCTTTTACTTTAACATTTTCAGTTGTATTGGAAAGAGTCCTGGAGAAGTGAGAAAACATTAAGTGGGACTTAATTCCACTACTCACCCCTCTTTGTGATCTGGCAACAGTCGGGTGACTTCAGTTTTTTCATCTGCAAAACAGGTAGTAGTGTTGCTGAGTGGTGAAGATTAAAATAATGTGTGAAAAGTATTTCAAATCGGCTCTGAACACACATAACAAAATTTACCATCTTAACCATTTTTGACGTGGATTCAGTCCCTGGGTTGGGAAGATAATCTGGAATAAGAAATGGCAACCCACTCTTGTATTCTTGCCTGAAAAATCATATAGACAGAGGAGCCTGGCAGGCTACAGACCATGGGGTGGCAGAGTTGGTTAGCCACTGATTACCTAACCAGTTTTAAGTGTACAATTAAGTGGTATTAAACACATTCACATTGTTGTGTAGGCATCACCACCATCTGTTACTATGACTCTTTTCACCCTGTAAACTGAAACTCTATACCATCTGTTACTATGATTCTTTTCATCTTGTAAACTGAAACTCTGTACCTGTTGAATAATAACTCCACATTCGCCCCACTCCCCAGCCTTTGGCAACTGCCATTATACTTTCTGCCTTTATGGTTTTGACTACTTTAAGTACCTCATATCAGTGGAATTACACAGTATTTGTCTTTCTGTGACTGGTTTATTTCACTCAGCCTAATGTTCATCCAGCATAATCATAAATCTCTTCCTTTTTTAAAGCTAAATAGTTTTAGCTGTGAACATGTATGTACAAATATCTCTTGGAGACCCTGCTTTAAATTGCTGGGCCATATGGTAATTCTAGTTTTAAATTTTTGAAGAATCACCATTAAGTTTTCCATAGTGGCTATACCATTTTATATGCCTACCAACAGTCCACAAGGGTTCCTATTTCTCCACATCTTTAACAACACTTGTTTTCTTGGTAGCACCTAATGGGTGTGAGATGGAGTATTATTTCTTTAAAAAACATGTCTATGTTATGTGATGGTGTGAAATAGTTTATTCTCTTAATTGAAGTTGGCGTACTATTTTCATCTTCTGAGGTTCAGAGAGATTTTCACACATTTGATAAGGTATTGATGTCCTCTGAAGCTCAGGTGTATTGGTGTCTATGAGCAGGAAACCCTAGAGTACACTTTGGTTTTCTTGTTGCCAAGTCCAAACTCACTTCCTGCACCGCAGGCCAATAAATTGAGAGAGGAGTTGTTGGCACAAGGAATAGTGACTTTATTTGGAAAGCTAGCAGACGGAGAGGATTGTGAACTAGTGTCCCAAAGAACCATCTTGCCAAAGTTAGAATTCAGCTTTCCTTTATACTGAAAGGGGAGAGGGTGTGGCTGGTTGTTGCACGCTTCTTTGTTTCAGAAGCCTTTATTCTTGCAGCTGTTCAGGTAGGTCAAGTCATGATGTTTCTTTAAACCTTCAGCAAAGCAAATGTTATTCTTTGTTATTCCTTGTTCTGCAACATTTTATCTGTATATGGATGGGGGAAAGTTGTTATACCTTTAAAGGTCAGAGCCTTGAGAATGGCCTATCCTGTCTGTTTCAGGCTATAGGCAACATTCTTAACTTATATCAAAAGTAATAGAATACAAAGATTAAAATACAAGAAACAGATCCAATATGGAGTCAGATTTGTTCTTCCCTGTTACAGTCTGTAGGGTCCCATAATTCTGGTGCCCTAAACTGGGGCAAAGAAGTGGAAGGAGGGAGAAATATAAGAGATGGGGGAAGAGAAAGAGACTCCTGCTAAAAGTCTCAGATAACCTTTCTGAAACCACTGGAAAGGACTTAGCTGATCTAAATGCTATCCTCAGCATGTTTATTTATTATAGTGGTCATTTTAAAATGACCACTGTTAAAAACATCATATTACACAGAATTAGATATGCCACTAGCTCAATCACGCCTTGTGAAACATAATTACATATAGCCCAAACCTAATTCGATTAGCATTTTCTAATCCTTTCGTTAGACATAGGCACTGGCACTGAAAGAGGAAAAACCTAGTAGCTTTGATGAAGTAAGTGAAAGTGAAGTCACTCAGTCATGTTCGACTCTTTGCGACAGACCCCATGGACTGTAGCCTACCAGGCTCCTCCAACCATAGGATTTTCCATGGATGACCCACTGGCATGGGTTGCGATTTCTTTCTCCAGGAGATCTTCCTGACCCAGGGATTGAACCTGGTCTCCTGCATTGTAGGCAGACGCTTTACCATCTGAGTTACCAGGGGAGTCCATTGGCAGGTCGGTATAAACCCCCTGCCATAAGCCCTATGAGGTCACTGTGGAACTGCAGAACAGGGCTCCTCACTTGATTTGTGTGGGGTGTGTCATTCATTCACACACGCACACTGTAGAGTTAGTAAATTGTAGCAGAAAACATGGTCGCTAGGAGAACAAAGAACTAGAGCAAGCATCCTTGCCATGTCCTAAAGAATCCCCGACGGGCCCCCAAGATGAAAGGTTACTGCTGAACCACAAAAGACGCCCGGATTCTTGGCCTCTGGAGGAGAAGAATTCAATCCGGGGCCAGGGACGAGGCTCGATCGCTCAGAGCTTTTGTGTAATAAAGTTTTATTAAAGTATAAAAGAGATAGATGTTATGCATTATTAAGAATGCATATCCACGTTTATTGAGTGGTATTGACAGGTGATATTGTAGAAATTAAAGGGAAGTTTCAATTTGTCTTGAGATGACATATCGAAAACCACCTCTACATTTAATACAGCTTTATGGAATTGTTTTTTGTTTTTTGTTTTTTTAATGATTGTAAGATATTTGACCATTATGAGTTGCTTTGCTGTTGTTATTCAGTCCCTCAGTTGTGTCTGACTCTTTGCAACCTCATGGACTGCAGCACATCAGGCTTTCCTGTCCTTCACCATCTCCCGGAACTTGCTCAAACTCATGTCCCTTGATGCCATCCAGCCATCTCATCCTCCATCATCCCCTTCTCCTGCCTTCAATCTTCTCCAACATCAGGGTGTTTTCCAGTGAGTCGGCTCTTCCCATCAGGTGGCCAAAGTATTGGAGCTTCACCTTCAGCGTTCAGTCCTTCAATGAATATTCAGGGTTGGTTTCCTTTAGAATCTGCTGGTTTGGTCTCCTTGCTGTCCAAGGGACTCTCAAGAGTCTTCTCAAGTGCCACAGTTCAAAGACATCAATTCTGCGCTCAGCCTTTTTCTTGTCCAGCTCTCACATCCACACATGACTACTGAAAAAACCATTTAACAATATGGACCTTTGTAGGCAAGTAATATACCTGCTTTTTAATACATTGCCTAGGTTTGTCATTGTTTTTCTTCCTCTATAGCTCTAGTAATAATCATAGCTATATCTTCAGAAAGAGAACTTGGGTGATTTCCACTGAATTAAAAAACAACCCTCTTTCTTTGCCTCACAGAACAGCAACAAAAACCTAACCCATGGAAGATTTTAAGTTCTTAACTGTTTTGAAGTAAACCTTGAGTTTTGAGATATTTTTAAATTTAGAAAAAAAAATTTTTTTGATAGTGATAGAGGTAAGTAAAGCATTATATCCAAATCTTTGTTTATATTTTATTTGAAATTTCTAAGCAAATATATGAAAATAGAAGCGGTTGATAGGCATTCGAGGTGTCTGGGATAGTTGCACCTGACTGTTTTTGTTGCTCTCTTAGGTTTGTTTGAAAATGAAGATTCATGCAGTGATTGTAGTGATCATGCTAAACCAGGTAGTAGCTTACAAAGCTTTGTGCCAGAAGGAAAAACTCATTTCCCAGAAATGTTCCAGACAAGTCAACTTTTGTTCTATGAGCGATTCAGAGCTTATCAAGATTACATTTTAGGTGAGTAGGTCCTTTTTTTGTTGTTGCTTCTTTTATCTTTTAATTTACAGGTAGATTATCTCGGTTCCTCAGACTGCCATTGGTGGTTCTGAGAAAGTAGACTTACTTAACTTCTCTCTGCTTTACGCTGTCTCGATTCTTATTGTGTTTAATTTGTTTGTAGCTGACTGCAAGGCCTCTGAGGTAAAAGAATTCACAGCTGAGTTCTTAGAGAAGGTCCTTGAACCATCTGGATGGCGGGCAGTCTGGCACACTAATGTGTTTGAGGTGCTAGTTGAGGTAAATTTAATTCTGTTGTTAAGACATTTATCTCTACCTAAAAATACTTTCCCTCAGACTGTTTTAACCAAAGTACTTATTTTTAATTACGATTTATGAGCTGATTGAAAATGGCGTGTTTTTTCACATCTAATTGCTGTGGTGTAAGAAGTGTTCTGCAAATCTTAAAGGCAACTGAAGAGGGAATTGGGGTGGTTTAAGTTTCACCGTCCTTTAAAAAAGGGAAATGGACTAGAAAACTTTGAAGTGGGGGAGGTATTTGAGACCATTTAAAAAATAAGATGCCTAATTATAAAGTTAGTGGGGTTTGAATTAATTTTTTATAAAGTCAGCGGGGTTTGAATTAATTTTTTATCTTCTTAGTTATAGCCCATTAAAGTAGCTCAAACCAAGTAGGCATTTTAAAACTAGCCTATTTTTTGCCTAACAGATTTGTAGGTATGTAGTTAATCTATTGATGTTATGTTCTACTGTAGAAAGTAAAAACAGTCTTATTTTTCAACTGGCTGAACCTTTAACATTAAATTTGCACTCTACTTACAGCTGTGAATTTTTCTCAGTGTTTGTTAACTGAACCACAAAAAAAAACCCCATTAAACTAAAATGGTAAACCAGGGAGTGTGACTACAGCTTGTACCTGCAGCCCCTTTAGAAAATGACATCACATCCTACAGTGACTGTATATGAGGCAGTGGTTTGCAAGCAGCTGCTGCTCATGGATGTTTAAATTTTGGATTATGCTAATACCTTTGGTTGCAGTTCAGGCCATTAAACTGATTATGATAGTAAAGCCCTCCCCTCAACATACCTCAGTTCTCTAAAAGCAGCCAAAACCATTATTTTAAAAGAGAAATGCCATTCCCCTGCATTCCTCTAATGCATCGCGTATACTAGAGGCCTGGTTTTGGCTTTGTGGCCTCTCATTGTTAGATAACATGTAAAAGCCAAGTTCCTTCAGTGCCCTTCCTGTCCTGATCTTGCCTGTCTTATCCCCTCCTGCTGCCCCTACCTCATTTCCTTCCTTTTGTTCCCACAAGAAAAACTGCTTCTCTGCTTTTCCAGCTGCCAGCCTTCATCTCTGCTTCAGGGCCTTTTCATCTTTCCTGCTCTTGAAACAGCTGCTTCCTTTTCATCCCAGCTCAAAAGTGACTTTCCCAACCCTCCCAGTAAAACCAGACCACCACCCCTGCTATTTATTCTTTGTCACATACTTGTTGCCACCTTGTCACTTCGATTACAATGTCAGCTCCATGTGGGTACAAGCCAGGTCTGTTCTGTTTGTCCTTATGTTATGGAATAAGGCTCTCCACTCCCATTTCATGCTTTAAAAAAGAAATCGGGCTATAAATAGTGTTTTAGGTGTATCTTAATTTTGATTTGCGTATGTTAAGTCACATTTTAAATTTCAGGTCACAGACGTAGAGTTCACAGCTTTGAAGGCAGTGGTGAGGCTTGCCGATCCGTACCTCTGTGAATCGCAAGTGAGCACTTTTACTTTGGAGTGTATGAAAGAGCTCCTTGATCTGAAGGAATACCGGTTGCCCCTGCAGGAGCTGTGGGTGGTGTTTGATGATTCTGGATTATTTGACCAGACAGCACTTGCAGTTGAGCATGTCAGGTAGGAATAGAAGTTGATAAAAGTAACCTTGTGGCCGAAAACTTTGGATGAAATGCTGTAATTCTGGTCTGTATTATACCTAGATTTAAAGCTCAAACTGTAAATCTGGTCACTGCAATATTTTTAAATATTCAAAGATAGAGGGATCTTTTTAAAATTAAAGAATGATTTCAATGTTTAAAATTTTCATTTTGATCTAATTTCAGACTTACAGAAAAGTTGAGAAAAATAGTACTAGGGATTCCTGTGTAGCCTTTTCTCGGTGTCCCCAAATATTAACAAAGATGGGATTCTTAATTTGGTTTGTATGTTTAGAAACTGCCTTAAAAGTTCTGGATGCTAAGGCTATAGTTGATACACTTAAATATAAGGAAAGGAAAGAAACTGATATACCATCATCTATGCACTGATAAGACTAACATACAATGTTTTCAAGGATGTGTCTGGCCAAAGAAGATGTTTTCTCAGGCCACTTCTGGGATCGTTAGGGGGGATGTGCATGCCTTTCAACCTTTTTTGGCTGAGTTGGTTTCCCCTTGTACAGGTGCATGCCTTGTCCCTAAAATGAGAAGGAAAACTCATGTTTTCTTTAGTTTCAGATAACTTTTTTGGTCAGATAGTTCCTGATACAAATAGTTCTTTTGAATCATCTTTTTATAAGTATATTTACTAAGGAAGGCTTATTTCTGGCTATTTGAAAGTGAACTTATATTCCTCCATAAACTGGAAGACTGGATAATATAAAGATCATGTTAATAATGCTGCTTGGTATTGTATAGTTCAAAAAGTAATTTCCAGTTTCTATACCATTCGTGAGTTAACCTGGTTTTGTTGAACTTAATTTGATACTCTACAAAGAAGCAGACTGTCTTACACCCTATCTCTGACACTGCATGGAAGAGTTCTAATTGTATTCAAGGACATTCAACCATAGGTATTCAATATTAGGCCAAACAATATAAATCTAAAGAACTGGCTTATGTCCAGAACCAAAATAACTCCCTTATGTTTCTCTCACTTAAAAAAGCTGTCAACTGAGACATTTGAAAGTAAAGGGATAATTGATGCATTTAGGAAATTAGAAATCAGAGAGTTAATCTTTTATGGGTATAGATGTTGGCAGAAAGACAAGTATCTGGAATTAGTATTATTTGAAGGAAAACCTGACTAAATTATTCTTCATTTTGAGGGCTCAGATTCTGATCACTGTCAAAAAGAGGTCAGATTATAAGTCTTCATTTGTTCATTTTATTCAGTAAGTGTTTGAGTGCTGCGTCTTGAGTTGAGGATGAGATTTGAGTGGTGCACAAAACAGGCACAATCACCATCACCAGGGAGTTGGCAGTCTAAATGTGGGAGATGGACCTTGGTGAAATAATCACATAAAGATATGTGTGGGATTGGAAACTGCAGTGAGTGCTGTGAGGGATTACAGAGTGTTCTAAGACTAGCTCAGATTTCTGTAATATGGTTATTAACTGAGGAAATGGTATTGGAACTTGGGTCTGAAGGGTTTGCTAGGTGAAAGTTGTTGGGGCAGGGTGAAGGAAGAAACATGTTGGGAAGCTCTGAATTTAAGGAGCTAAAAGCCCAGATTGGTTGGAACATAGACAGTGATAGATGAGACTTAGGAAACCAGCTTAGAGGTTATCAGGGGTCAGAAGACACAGGGATTTGTTAGCCAATGAATCATTTTTGTCTTCAAGTGCAGTGGGAAACAGGGTTTTCAATCAAGGGAGAATATGATCAGCTTTTTATTTAAAAGTTTCGTTCTGGCTGCTGTGTAGAAAATAAATGGAGGGGGAACAGATAGAGAGACCAGTTAAGAGACAGAGTGGACTAGAGTGGAGATACAGCAAATACAGATTAGGCTTATTGAGAAAGTAGGATGGCTAAGACTTGATGGTGGAATGGATATGGGAGAAGGCAAGGATGACTCCCAAGTTTCTGTCTCAAGAGGACAAACACTGGTGGAAGTGCAGATGTGAATTGCCCAGTTCTGAGCTGTTGAGGATGATATTTGAGCTGGGTCATGAAGTGTAAATATAAGATTGTGTGTTAGTCGCTCAGTCGTGTCCGACTCTTTGCAGCCCCATGGACTGTACCTTGCCAGGCTCTTCTGCCCATAGAATTCTCCAGGCAAGAATACTGGAGTGGGTGGCCATTCCGTTCTCCAGGGAATCTTTCTGACCGAGGGGTTGAAACCAGGTCTCCTGCCTTGGAGGCAGATTCTTTTACCGTCTGAGCCATCAGGGAAGCCCAAATATAAGCTCACAAGGTGGAAAAGTGGATGGCAGCCTGACCAGCATGTCACAGCAGGTTTGAAAGAGCTTGTGAAGTTGGAAGTTTGCATATAGGGGCTCCAAGGCAAGACAGGTGCTCTAGAAGTGGATTGTAAGTCCATCTAATATCACCAATCTCAGGAATTTGGACTTTGTTTTGAGGACAACAAGGAGCCAGCAGAGTGTTTTGGTTGAGTAAAGGCATGCTCAGGTTTCCCAGCAGGTGCTTGTGGTAGAGAACCCGCTAGCCAGTGCAGGAGACATAAAAGATGTGGATTCGATTCCTGGATCGGGAAGATCTCCTGGAGGAGGGCATGGCAACCCTCACTGGAGAATCCCATGGACAGAGGAACCTGGAAGGCTACAGTCCATAGTGTCACAGAGTTGGACACAACTGAAGCGACTTAGCACGCATGCACACAAAGGCATGCTCAGGTTGTTTTTTTTGTTTGTTTTTAAGAGATGGACTCCGGAGGCTGAAGAGACTAGCAGTCCAGTCTATAAGAATTAAAAGAATGGCTTCATTTTTTAAAAAATTTATTTTCTAATTGAAAGATAATTGCTTTATAGAACTTTGTTGTTGTTGTTTTCTGTCAAACATCAACATGAATCCAAAGACGGCTTCATTTTCACTGTTCCCTCCTTTTCAACTTTTTGACAGTTATATAATCTGTACTTACTGGCTTTCCACTCACACCTCTACTTCTACAGTATTGAAATTGTGCTTAAGGTCACCTATATTCTCATGGCTAGTCATCACTCCTCTGATCTCATCTTGCCTTGACCTCTTGGTCACATTCTAATTATTTGATCATTCTCATCTTCTGAGCACCGAAGAATTGATGCTTTTGAACTGTGGTGTTGGAGAAGACTCTTGAGAGTCCCTTGGACTGCAAGGAGATCCAACCAGTCCATTCTAAAGGAGATCAGCCCTGGGATTTCTTTGGAAGGAATGATGCTAAAGCTGAAACTCCAGTACTTTGGCCATCTCATGCGAAGAGTTGACTCACTGGAAAAGACTCTGATGCTGGGAGGGATTGGGGGCAGGAGGAGAAGGGGGACGACCGAGGATGAGATGGCTGGATGGCATCACGGACTCGAAGGACGTGAGTCTGAGTGAACTCTGAGAGATGGTGATGAGCAGGGAGGCCTGGCATGCTGCAATTCATGGGGTCGCAAAGAGTCGCAAAGAGTAGGACACGACTGAGCTACTGAACTGAACTGAACTGAACATCTTCTTAATATCCTCTCCTCCCAGCTTCTGGGACACCGCCTTATGATGGTTTGTCACAGGCTTGCTTTTTTAGTAATCTTGTCCTGGCCGGTTCTTCCTCTCATACTCAAATTTCAGAATGTAATTTCCCAGAGCTTAGGGCTAGGCTGTCTACTCTTATCTCTCTCTAATCAGCTTTGGAAACACACTAGTATCTCCTGGGACTTTTCTTTATAGGAGCATTCCAGCTGGTACATGAAGAAAGAATGATGAGAGTTATCAGTATTTGCAACCCATAATAAAATAGAGATGGCCAGGCATCATGTGCTTTGTGATGAAAGTACATTATATCCCTTGAAGCATTCTTGCCAAAAAGTCTTTCCTAAAGATGATCAAGTCTCTAGTTCTTACTATCAGTTTACTAGAAACAAAGGAAACAGAACAGTTTTAATGACCCCATGGGGATGCAATCAGTAAACTTCAGACTGTAGGAAACTATTAAATAAATTGCAAGGTGAAAAAGAAGGATGGATAATCTATAGAGTAAAAGTGATTTAATTAAATTTAATGGCTGACCTTTGTTTGGATATTGATTTGAATTAGCCAAATATAAAACAACAGCAACAATGAAAGAAAGAGATAATCAGGGAAAATGAAACACTGGGGATACTTGGTTATTAAGTAATTAAAACTTTCGTGTATAAAGATTTATTTCAGAGGCACAAGGTAAACACTTATGAGTGATATGTCAGAAATTTGCTTTAAAATAATCCAGTGTCAGTATGGTGGGTAGGAGAGCAGAGAAGTAAGTGGGTGGAATAGAGGTAAAATAAGATTGCCAGGAGTTGGTATTGTCAAAGCTGGGTCATGGATACATGGTATTCATGATACTTTTTGTTCTTGTAAATGTTTGAAACTTTTGATGATAAAAAATTTGTTAAATTACTTCGGGGAACTTTTAAAAAATGTGGATCCTGTACACTCTCTCTCCTGTCTCCCACCCAAGAGATTCTGATTTATTGATCTGGGATAGGGCTGCAAATCAATTTTTAAAGGCTTCCCAGAAGACTCCAATGTGCAACCAGAGTTGAGAACTGCTGCTTTATGTCTCTGGATGATCTCATCTATTGCTTTAATGCCATCTATATGCTGACAACTTCCAGATTTATGTCTCTAGCCTTGACCTTTTTCTTGAGCTCCGGTTCTGTATATTCATCTGCACTCTTTTTTTTTCCATCTGCACTCTTGACGTCACCACTTGGAGTTCAAATAGGCATCTCAACCTGAATGTAGTGAAAACAGAACTCTTTGTTTTTAGCCCTAAACTTTCTCTCCCAGTCTTTTCTAATCAAATGGCACTACTTTCCACCAAGTTTCAGATGGTCAATAGTTCTGATAAAAATAAGGTTGTAACAGAACCAATGTTGTAGAAAAACTTCTTTAGCCAATCCAAAGAAGTTCTTGTGGGACTCATGATTGTCAAGTTAGCAGATATGCATTCTTCTTCATGCTTGGTAGACTTGTTTGATTTACTCTTACCCTGCTAACATTTTGAGCCAGTGATTGAGTGATACTGATTTACTTTTCAGGTTTTTCTATCAGAACATTTGGAGGAGTTGGGATGAAGAAGAGGAGGATGAGTATGATTATTTTGTCAGATGTGTTGAACCTCGATTGAGATTGTAAGTATTTATTAGTGGCCTTGAACATGTTGGAAAA
This sequence comes from Neotragus pygmaeus, assembly GCA_006410875.1. NCBI lineage: Eukaryota > Metazoa > Chordata > Mammalia > Artiodactyla > Bovidae > Neotragus > Neotragus pygmaeus. The sequence continues at coordinate 105,426 of SJYV01003247.1, forward strand.
ATAGCTATTTATGGTTTAATTTAACCCATGTTTTGTGTATACTGTATATATATTCCAGGGGCCTACAGACAGAGACAAATAGTATAACCCATTGTTGCTGCTGCTGCTAAGTCANAGTATTTATTAGTGGCCTTGAACATGTTGGAAAAATAGCTATTTATGGTTTAATTTAACCCATGTTTTGTGTATACTGTATATATATTCCAGGGGCCTACAGACAGAGACAAATAGTATAACCCATTGTTGCTGCTGCTGCTAAGTCACTTCAGTCATGTCCAACTCTGTGCGATCCCATAGACGGCAGCCCACCAGGCTCCCCCGTCCCTGGGATTCTCCAGGCAAGAACACTGGAGTGGGTTGCCATTTCCTCCTCCAATGCATGAAAGTGAAAAGGGAAAGTGAAGTCGCTCAGTCGTGTCCGACCCTCAGCGACACCATGGACTGCAGCCTACCAGGCTCCTCCATCCATGGGATTTTCCAAGCAAGAGTACTGGAGTGAGGTGCCATTGCCTTCTCCAATAACCCATTGACAAGTTATTAAATGAAATTTGTATAAGTGCAGAGAAACCTACTTTGTGTTTATAAATCTACTTGTAGTGTTTTTAGAATCTAAAAGCAGAGATTCAAGAACATATAAGTTAACAGCTTACTTGTTTTTTAATTTAAGTAAAACTCAGTTGAGCATATATTAAAAAGAACCAAATTCAAAGATAATTGTTTCAAAAACAGTGAAATTAATTGAATTATAGAACACTTTTTTAAAGACTACTTTTAAAGACAGGGGTTTACTCTAAGTAAAACATACTAGGCTAAACAGATTTACCTCAGGATGTTTTGTCAAGTTCTTTTCCTTAAATCTTACTTTACAAATAAAAATACTGCATAGTTAATATTGATGGTGAATAAAAATTTCCAAAATAGCTAAACAAATATAACACATACTTAAGTAAACAAAATACCTAAACACATTCTTCTGATATACCATGTTTTGGTAGGAAAAAACTCTTCCATTATAAAAATATCCCAAATTAATCCAAGTAGTTGTCCTGCACTGACTTTGTTAAATGTTCTTTCCACTAGATGGTGCTATAAGACCAGATAATTTTTTGATACTTGTGCACTGTAATTTAATAGGCAGTGCTGCAATAAGAATAAAATTAGACCTTGCATGACAAAAATAAATTGCAGAAGGTAATTTTTTTCCCTGTGTAAAAGATGATGTGGTTACATAAGGTCAGGCAGTACTCTTTACATTTCTGTAGAACTGATTTGACTTAGTACGTTTCCCTTGGTTTAAGTAGTAAGTCATAAGTAAAAAATACCTGAGAAGTTTGGTTAAGGTTGGTTCTACTTGGTTTAGAATTATGAATGTCTAATTTCAGATTTTCATAAATTGGCTATGATTTTTGCTTAGCCTTTCCAATTTTTCCATTGTTCATTTCCCGTTTTTCTATAACGTGGTCAATAAAATCCAGACTTTCAATAAGCTTGCATATTTTCTAGTTTTGATACACTTGCTCTTAAAGAGCAGTGATTGGTTTTGATTGAAGGGAAATGTAATGGATGAATATCATGTATCTGGCAAATTTGATCTTTATTTGGAAAATATTCCGATTTGACAGCTTTACATGTTCGAACGATAGGAAATGATTTACATACGTATCTTATACTTCACTGGCAGATGGAAAAGCATAAGAGAGGAATTGTTTTCAGTTATGGAGAAGAAACTGGAACTTGATGGGGAAACCAGAATGTTATCAAATATAGACACTCTTTAAAAGGTCCCTGGGCTAAGACAGGAGTAGAGCTATTCACAGGCAAGAGCTAAAGGGAATCAAACTATATTGTCTTGATTTTGCATTGTGAAGTAAATATTTTTCCTTTCTAATTCAAAATACTCTGCTTCAAAGCTTATGGGTCTGAGACACAGGTATTGGTTCATTACTTTCAGACTATGAAGCATCACTATAACGAGAAGAAATAAGCTGAATGGCATGGATATTGGAAGTACTAAGAAACTTATTTTAAAATTTGAGTCTTAATCTCCATAAGTTAATAGACCTGATCAAGCAGTCAGTGGTTGGGTTCCCCAGTTTCTTGTTTACAAAATTGATTTCTAGAATGTTTTTAAATGAGTATGGATTAACCAAAGCAGACAAAATCCTTGCTTTTCAAGCTTCACCTAATTCATTTACTTGAAAAGTGGAAAAAGTATTTTTTATTCATCTTAAATACTATTTAAATGCTTGCTGTAATTTGATGTAAATTTGTTTAGGATGTGGTTGTCTTATTTTGTCCTCCTATCTTATTTAGAGCATGACGAAGTTAAGACATTAAGGCAATAGTGCACAACCTTGGCTGTACATTAGAATCTCCAGGGAATTTAAAAAAAATACTCCTCTGCTTCTAAAGACTAATTTAATTGGTCTGGATGGGGACCTGAGCATCTGTATTTTTAAAAGTTCCCCAGTGATTCTAATAAGCAGCCAAGGTTAAGAAGCTCTGGCCTATACAACCCAGCAAACCGACTGCTGGGCATACACACCAAAGAAACCAGAATTGAAAGTGACACATGTACCCCAGTGTCCATCGCAGCACTGTTTACAATAGTCAGGATGTGGAAGCAACCTAGATGTCTATCGGCAGACGAATGGATAAGAAAGTTCTGGTACTTATACATGATGGAATATTACTCAGCTATAAAAAAGAACACATTTGAGTCAGTTCTTCAGAGGTGGATAAAACTGGAGCCTATTGTACAGAGTGAAGTAAGACAGAAAAAAAAACACAAGTACAGTATATTAACACATTTGGAATTTAGAAAGATGGTAACGACGACCCTATATGTAAGACAGCAAAAGAGACACAGATGTAAAGAACAGACTTTTGGACTCGGAGAAGGTGAGGGTGGGATCATTTGAGAGAATAGCATTGAAACATGTATATTACCATATGTGAAACACGTGACCATGCTTCGATGCATGAAGCAAGACACTCAAAGCCTGTGGTGCACCGGGACAACCCAGAGGGATGGGATGGGGAGGGAGGTGGGAGGGGATTCAGGATGGGGTGAGGGGGGCCATGTGTACACCCGTGGCTGATTCATGTCAATGCAGCAAAAACCACCACAATATTATAAAGTAATTAGCCTCCAATTAAAATAAATTNTTGTGTTTTAAATGGCTAGGATTATGTAATTTGTTTATATAATGTAACATGGCCATCCTTTTTATATTTTTAATTTTCTGATGATAAAAAGTTATTATTTTTTAAAATGTGCAAAGTACACATAGACACATAAAAAGAATCAGGGGAAAAAATTTACAATCTAGTCATCCAGAATATAGCATTAGTAGCATTCCCATGGGTGGAGTCCTCTTGCATTCTCTAGTGCCCCCACCCTCTTCAAATGTAGAAAACTTTAGAGATTTTGCCTGTTTAATGTTTTACTACTTTCATTTTCTCGAGCAAAGACTCAACAATGAGTCTTTGATGTTTAGACAATGAGAGTTAATTCTTAAAGCTTTGTCTATGTAATTTCTGGTTTATGATAAAGTCAGGCAAAGTTTTCTAGTTTTTGATACTCCGGTTTTTCATAAGCCCACTCAGAGGTCTACCTGCATTATTAGTTTGATTAAGATTTGTAGAGAACAATGTTTTTTATTGGTTAACAAGGTAGACCTATTTTTCCAATAGTTAAAACTGTTCTAAGCCAGTTTGTCAGATTTTAGGTCAATCTGGTTAAGAGAATATAAAAATGAGAAAATCTTGGAAATGCTTATGCTTTTTCAAACCTAATTGCATTAGAATAATAGAATCTTTGGGTTGGGTTGGGAAGTAAAAACTTATAAAGGCTAAATGGATTAAAACTTTCTGACCCAGCTGTGAGGACTTAAGATTATTATTATTTTTCAGTAGCAGTTTTATAAGTGAGTTTACTGCTGAAACTGGTTTGAGATGACTGATAGGGAGTAGTCTTCCTGATATGCAAGCAGTTGTTAACAAATTGTATGCCTTGGTAAAACTCAAGCTAGATACATGGAGAAATAGATTTTATTTATTTATTTTTAAGATTTTTCTTTTTTTTAATGTGGACCTTTTTTTTTTAAAGAAGTCTTTATTGAATTGGTTGGAATATTGCTTCTGTTTTATGTTTTGTTTTTTTGACCATGAGGCACGTGGGATCTTAGCTCCCCAACCAGGGATCTGACTTGCACCCTCTGCATTGGAGTTCAGTTCAGTTCAGTCACTCAGTTAAGGCAAAGTGTTAACCACGGAACCCCCAGGAAAGTCCTTCGATTTTATTTACATGTAACTGTGTTGACTGGTCTTAAATATCATTTTGAGTCATTTGAAATGAAGAAATGTGTCATAGAAATTTTGTGTTTATAGACATTTCCCCTCCCCCATCCTAAATGTTCTTGCTCTCTTCCTTAGGATATGGTCTACCAGATGATATTGTGATAGAAAAGAGAGGCAAAGGAGACACTTTTGTGGATTGTACGGGTGCAGATATTAAAATCTCAAGCATAAAATTTGTCCAGCATGATGCCGTAGAAGGAATCTTGAGTAAATATCTGAATTTTTCATTTATTATTTGTTCCAGGCTTTGAAGAAAAGCTTTACTTCCCCTGGAAGATAGAATTTAATGAAATACCACTTTTGAGTAGTATGAAAAGCTGGTTAATTATGTACATAGCTAGACAACTTAGGAAGCTTACTCTAAAGTGAAAAATAGTTCAATGGATTCTTGAAAATTTGTTAGTTTAATATTTGTTTCTGAGTGATCATTTTTTTCTACTAGAACATTCCAGTATGTGATCTGTGTTCTTTATATTTGATTTAGTCCTGGACTCAAACCAGCTATCTTCACATTGTGATAGTATTTGTTTCCTGGGATTTGTATCCCTATTTTGAATTGGGCCTCCTTTTCTTCTCTCTTGTAAGGCAGTCATGAAAGTTACTTTTGTAATTTATTTTTTTATAATGAGAAGTGATTTTTGACATGATTTTGCATTTCTGAGGTCAAGTCTTTCTTTTTTAAAAATACCGCTTTTAGATTTTAGAAAATAGCTCAAAATAGTCATTGTTTTTATAAATTAAGAATTCATACTTTCAGTAACAAAGTTTAAATAAGACTTATTTAGACTGTATCTAATATCAACTCTAGGCCATTTCTAATATTGTGAAAGATACATTACTTCTTAAAGCATTTGATTGCATGTTTTCATCATAGTCATTCACCGTGGCAAGACTACATTGGAAAACTGTGTACTGCAATGTGAAACCACAGGAGTCACAGTACGAACTTCAGCAGAATTTTTAATGAAGAACTCAGACTTATATGGTGCCAAGGTATGATCATCTCGTATCCTTTTGGGGAGTAGCTTAGGTTTAAGTTCTAAACAGGTAAATAAAATGTAGGACAAGATGTAAATACATATTTCTGTTTTCTTTCTTCAGAGAACTTCAGATACTTACATGCATTAAGTTGGCCAGACTCAATTGTATAATGTTCTTCTTATTTAGCATTTTCAAAATAGATTATTAGGAAGACAGTAATGCATCTCACAGTTTCTCTGTCATACCTTTAAAAAAGAGGTTAGACTTTTCAAGTTGTAACTTTGTAAGTGATGTAGTAATTGAAGCTTGTTTGCTGTTTTCAAATCAAATTTTTATTTTGAGATAATTGTAGATTCACATTCTGTAGTAAGAAATAATACAGAAATAGCCTATATGTCTGCCTTTTACCAGTTTCCTCTAATTGCAGTGTCTTCCCAAACTATAGTACAGCATCACAACCAGGATAAAATTCAGTTAAGTTGAATATTTCCATCACTACAGGGATCCTTCATGTTGCTCTTTAAAGCTGTCTATGTGCCTCTCCTTCTGACCTTCTCCTTAATCACAGGCAAATGTTAATATGTTCTCCATTTCTGTTATTTCATCATTTCAAATATGTTATGTAAATAGAATCATACAGTATTACCCTTTTGGAATTGGCTTTTTTCACTCAGCACAGTTCTCTGGATCTGCATACAGGTTGTTGCATTTACCAATAGGTTCTTTTTTTATTGCTAAGTAGTAGTCCGTGTATGATTGTTCCACACTTTTAACTGTTCACTTGTTCAGTAACATCTGTTGTTTCCAGTTTGGGGATTTTGTAAATAAAGCTACTGTGAACACTGTTGTACAGGTTTTTGTGTGACCATCATTTTCATTTCTCTGGGGTAAATACCTAGGAGTATAGTTGCAGGACATGTGGTTAGTTGTATGCTTACTTTTTTAAAAGAAACTGCCAAACTGTTTTCCAGATTAGTTGTACCATTTTACATTCCCACTAACAAAGTCTGAATGCTCCAGTTTGGTTTTTTTGATCCAATTTTTTGTATTGGATCCAATTTTTGGTTTGGTGTTATAGATCCAATGATCCATATTTGGTATTTTCACTACTTCTTAATTTTAGCCATTTTGATAGGTGTGTTTTAATTTATATTTCCCTAGAAGAAGGCAATAGCACCCCACTCCAGTACTCTTGCCTGGAAAATTGCATGGACGGAGGAGCCTGGTAGGCTGCAGTCCATGGGGTTGCTAAGAGTCGGACACAGCTGAGCGACTTCACTTTCACTTTTCACTTTCATGCATTGGAGAAGGAAATGGCAACCCACTCCAGTGTTCTTGCCTGGAGAATCCCAGGGATGGGGGAGCCTGGTGGGCTGCTATCTAAGGGGTCGCACAGAGTCATAAACGACTGAAGCGACTTAGCAGCAGCAGCAGTGGTTAATAATGATGAACATTTTTTTCATGTGCTTTTTTGCTATCCTTACCTTCAGTGAAAAATTCAAGACTTTTGTACATTTTCTGATTGGATTGTTATTTTTTTTTTACTATAGAGTTTTGAGAGTTCTTTATAAATTCTAGATATGAATCCTCAGTGGGGTACATCATTTACAGATGTGCTAGTGTGTAGCTTGTTTTTTTCATTGTTTCCATGAGGCTTTTACAGACAGAACAAAGTTTTAAATTTTGATGAAGCCCAGTTTATCAATTTTTCCTTTTATGTGTTTGTCTAGCCCTAGGGTGCAACGATTTCTGTTTTTGTGCCGGTACCATACTGTTTTGATTGCTATACCTTTGTAGTATAGCTTGAGATTAGGGAACATGGTACCTCTTGCTTTGTTGTTCTCTCTCAAGATTGTTTTGGCTGTTTGGAGTCTTTTGTGTTCCCATACAAATTTTAGAATTATTCTAGTTCTGTGGAAAATGCCATTGGTGTTTTGATAGGAACTGCTGTGAATATGTAGATTGTGTTGAGTAGTATGGTCATTTTAGCAATATTCTTCCAATCCACCAGCACAGTATATCTTCCCATCTATTTGTGTCATCTTTGATTTCTTTCATCAGTTTCTTACGTTTTCTAAGTGCAGCTTTGTTTTTTCTCTTGGCCCTGCCACATGTCATATGGGATTTTAGTTCCCCGTCCAGGGATTGACCCCTCACACCCTACAGTGGAAGTGCAGAGTCTTAACCACTGGACTACCAGGGAAGTCTTGTTAAATATACAGGTTTTTTACCTCCTTAATTAGATTTAGTCCTAGGAATTCTTTTTGATGTGATTGTAAATTGGATAGTTTTTAAAATTCCTCTTTCTGATAATGAGTATATGGAAAGGTAACAGATTTCTGTATGTTAATTTTGTATTCTTCAATTTTACCAAATTCATGATGAGTTCTAGTAGGATTTTGGTGATGTCTTTAGGATTTTTGATGGATAGTATCATGTCATCTGAAAACAGTGATGGTTTTACTTCTTTCCTATTTGAATTTCTTTTATCTCTTGTCTAATTGCTGTGGTTAGACTTTCAGTACCACATTGAATAATATTGACAAGAATGGGCATCCTTGTCATGTTTTCCTGATGTTAGAGAAAATACTTTTGGCTTCTCACCATTGAGTATGGTATTAGCTGTATATCATTCATTATATTGATGTATATTCCATTAATGGACACTTTGTTGAGAATCCATAAATGGATATTGAATTTTGTCCAAAATTTTCTTTGCGGCAACTGAGACGATCAAATGATTTTTTTATTCTTTCATTTGTTAATGTGTTGTATCATGTTGATTGATTTACAGATATTGAACCATCTGTGTTTCTCTAGGTTAATCCCACTTTATCATAGCATATGATCCTTTTAATGTATTGTTGGATTCTATCTGCTAATATTTTGTTGAGGATTTTTTCATCTATGACTGTCAAAAATATTGGCCTGTGATTTTTGTGTGTGTGTTGTCTGTTTCTGGTTTTGATATCAGGGTGATGGTGGCCTCATTGATGAGTTTGGAAATGTACCTCTTCAATTTTGGGGGATAATTTAAGAAGGATAGATGTGAACTCTTCTTTGTATGTTTGGTAGAATTCACCTGTGAAGATGTCTGGTCTTGGACATTTGTTTGCTGAGAGCTTTCTAAATTACTGATTCAATTTCATTACTGGTAATTGATCTGTTCATATTTTCTATTTATTCCTGATTTGGTCTTTAAAGACTGTACATTTCTAGGGATTTATCTATTACTTCTAGGTTGTCCATTTTATTGGCATAAAATTGTTCCTTGTAGTCTTAGATGATCCTTTGTATTTCTGTGGTATCAGTTGTAACTTGTCCTCTTTCATTTCTGGTTTTATTTGGGCCCTCTCTCTTTTTTCTTTGTGAGTCTGGCTCAAGGGTCAATTTTGTTTATATTTTCAAAGAACCAGCTCTTGATTTCATTGAACTTTCTTATTATTTTTCAGTCTCTACTTCATTTATTTATACTCTGATCTTTGTTATTTATCTCCTTATCCTGCCTTTGGAGTTTCTTTGTTCTTTTTCTAGTTCCTTTAACATTACGTTGCTTATTTGAGATCTTTCTTATTTTCTGAGGTAGGCTTGTTTCACTGTAAACTTGTCCCTTAGAACTGCTTTTTCTGCATTCCATAGATTTTGGATCATTGTGTTTTTATTTTTATCATTGTGTTTTGGATCATTTCTGTTTTCACCTGTCTCCACGTATTTTTTTTTATTTCTTCAGTGACCCATTGTTTGTTTAGTATCATGTTGTTTAGCTTGTACATGTTTGTGTTTTTGCAGTCTTTTTTCTTGTAGTTGATTTCTAGTCTCATACCATTGTGATCAGAAAAGGTGCTTGATACGATTTCAGTTTTCTAGAATTTTGAGATTTGTTTTCTGGCTGTAGAATTGCCATATGCACTTGTAAAGGATGTCTTCTGCTTCTTTTGGATGGAATGGTATTTATTAAGTTCATCTGGCCAGTGTTTCCTTATTGATTTTCTCTCTAGATGATGTATCCATTGAGGAGGTGTTAAGTAGTCTACTATTATTGTATTATTGTCAGTTTCTTTATATTCTCCTGTGTCAGTGCATACGTATTTACAATTGATATATCTTCTTGCTGGATCTACTCCTTTATATTTATGTCATTTCCTTTGTTATCTCTCGTTACAGTTTCTGTTTTTCAAGTCTAAGTATTGCTATCCCAGTTTTCTTTTCATTTGCATGGAGTACCGTTTTTCATTCATTCATTTTCAGTTTGTGTGTCTTTAGATCTGAAGTAGTTTCTTGTAGCGAGTATATATACATGGGTCTTATTTTATATCCATTCAGCTACTCTGTGTCTTAATTGGAGTATTTAGTTCATTGGAAGGACTGATGCTGAAGCTGAAACTCCAATACTTTGGCCACCTCATGCGAAGAGTTGACTCAATGGAAAAGACCCTGCTGCTGGGAGGGATTGGGGGGCAGGAGGAGAAGGGGACAACAGAGGATGAGATGACTGGATGGCATCACGGACTCGATGGACATGAGTCTGAGTGAACTCCAGGAGTTGGTGATGGACATGGAGGCCTGGCGTGCTGCAATTCATGGGGTTGCAAAGAGTCGGACACGACTGAGCAACTGAACTGAGTCCATTTACATTTAAAGTATTGATAGAGATGTATTTGTTATCATCTTGTTCATTGTTTTGAGTTGTTTTTGTAGTTCTTTATTGTTCCTTTCTTTTTGTTCTCTTCCCTTATGATTTGATGGCTGTCTTTGCTGTTATATTTGGATTCCTTTCTCTTTTTCTGTGTCTATTATAGATTTTTGATTTGTGGTTACAGTGAGATTTATATATATATCAACTTTTATGTATATGTGATTATTTTAAGTTGCTAATCTCAATTTCAAATACATTTTTAACAACCCTGCAATTTTATTCCCCTGCCCCTACGGTTACTGTTTTTTGACATTTTATTTTACATCCTTTTCTATATCCCTTAACAACTTGTTGCACATATAGGTGATTTTACTATATCTTTTAATCTTCCTGTGAGCTTTGTACATGGTTGATTTACTACTTTTACTGTATGGCTGCTTTTATCAATCAGTGAGATTTTCTTTTCATAATTTTCATGTTTCTAGTTGTGACCTTTTCTTGTTTGTTTAGAGAATTCCATTTGAGATTTCTTGAAAAGCTGGTTCTGTGGGACTGAATGCTTTTAGTTTTTGCTTTACTTTTGATCTCTCCATCAAATCTGAATGAAAGCCTTGCTGGATAAAGTATTCTCTCTCTTTTTTTCAACATAGTATATAATTCATTCTATGTGAAATGTCCAGGATAGCCACATCTATATGCATTAAAAGTAAAGTAGTGGTTGCCTAGGGCTGGGTGTAGAGTGGGGAAGAGGGGCTTGGAGTAATAGCTGAAGGGTGCAGGGTCTTGTACTAAGATGATGAAAGTGTTTTAACATTGACTGTGGTAACGGTCGCACAACTCTGTGAATATACTAAAAACTATTGATGGTACATTAAACTTAACTGGGTGAATTGCATGGTATGTGAGTTGTATCTCAGTAAAAAGGGATTGATGCAGCCAGGATGGTGGGAGGCCTCCTTTGGGCTCCAGTTTTCTCCTTAACCCCCTCTTAACTTCACTGTCCCTGCAGGGTATCTTCCTTCCCACCACATTTCAGGCCAGGAATGTCTTGATCTGTCCCTGGCCATCCCTATTGCCTTTCTCTTCTTTTGGACGGACCATGAAGTGTGCTGGCCTTTTTATCAGCTGGTGTCCAATATGGGGGTTTCTTTTTTGTTTCTTTGTTTGTTCAAGCATAGTTGATATATTACAATATTGGGTTAGTTTCAGGTGTACAGCAAAATGAGTCTGTTAGAACATATATATGTATATATATTTTTTTCAGATTATTTTCACAGATAAAGTATTCTTGATTTTAGTTTTCTCCCTTTTATCACTTTAAATATATTGTGCTCTTTGGCTTTCAGAGTTTCTGCTGGAAAGTCAGCTGATAGCCTATGGGAGTTCTGTTGTATATAACTGAATGCTTTTCCCTTGCTGCTTTTTTCTTTTTTTTAATTTTATTTATTTTTTGGTTGTGCTGGATCTTTGTTGCTGCTGACAGACTTTCTCTAGTTATGGCGAGTGAGGGCTTCTCTTCACTGTGGTATGTGGCTTCTCATTGCAGTGCCTTTTCTGTTGCAGAGCACAGGCCTCAACCACTTGGACTTCAGTAGTTGCAGCAGACAGGCTCAGTAGTTGTGGTGCATGGGCTTAGTTGCTCTACGGCATGTGCGATCTTCCCGGACCAGGGATCAAACCTGTGTCTCCTTCATTGGCAGGCGGATTCCTAACCACTGAACCACCAGAAAAGTCCTCCCTTGCTACTTTTAATATTCGGTCTTTAATTTTGCCATTTTAATTATGTGTTGATATGGTCCTCTTTGGTTTGATCCTATTTGGGACTCTCCCTGTTTCCTGGACCTAGATTTTTGTTTCTTTGATTACGGTAGTTTTCAGCTTTTATGTCTTTAAGTGTGTTCTCTTCCCCTTTCTCTTGGTGTTCTCCTGGGATCCTTACAATGTGAATGTTCTCCCACAAGCCGCTTAAGCTGTCCTCATTTCTTTTCATTCTTTTTTTCTGTTCAGCTTCAGCGATTTCTCTCTTTTCCATATTGCTGATTTGTTTCTCTGCATGATTTCATCTACTATAGATTTCTTCTAGTGTGTTTTTCATTTCAGTTATTGCATTTCATCTCTGTTTGGTTCTTTTTTATATGTTCTAAGTTTTGTTAAATTCATTGTATTCATCCAGTTTTCTCCAGAGTTCTTCGATCATTACCTTGAACTCTTTATCAAGTAGATTGCCTATGGGATTTTTGTCTTGTTTCTTTTTTTGGAACATGTTCCTCTGCACCTCATTTTGCCTAATTCCTGTTTGTGCGTTGTCTACCTTGGGGGTGTAGGCCTTGACTGTACTGGGTCTCCACCCTTTCTATCTGTCTCTTTGCAGTTCCTTTTGTAACTTTAATTGTGGAAAGTATTTTCTGCTAGTTACCAAGTTGTTCTCATTGATAGTCCCTTTGATAAATAGTTTATTTTTGGTGTGCCTCTTGGGGGAGGTGCTCAGGGTCTTCCCACCTCACCATCTTTGCCACCAGTCTAACTATAGGGCTTTTTTGTAAATATTCTTTATCAAATCAAGGAAGTTGTCCTCTATTTCTGTTTTCTGAGAATTTTAATAATGAATTTGTGTTCAGTCAGTTCAGTTCAATTGCTCAGTTGTGTCTAACTCTTTGCAACTCCATGAACAACAGGCCTCCCTGTCCATCACCAACTCCCGGAGTCCACCCAAACCCATGTCCATTGAGTCAGTGATGCCATCCAACCATCTCATCCTCTGTCGTCCCCTTCTCCTCCTGCCCTCAATCTTTCCCAGCATCAGGGTATTTTCCAATGAGTCAACTCTTCACATGAGGTGGCNTGAACATTGGGGTACATGTGTCTCTTTCAATTCTGGTTTCCTCGGTCTGTATGCCCAGCAGTGGGATTATTGGGTCGTATGGCAGTTCTGTTTCCAGCTTTTTAAGCAATCTCCACACTGATCTCCATAGTGGCTGTACTAGTTTGCATTCCCACCGATAGTGTAAGAGGGTTCCCTTTTCTCCACGCCCTCTCCAGCATTTATTACTTGTAGACTTTTTGATAGCAGCCATTCTGACCAGCGTGAGATGGTACCTCATTGTGCTTTTGATTTGCAGGAAATTCTTGAATTCCAAGCCATGACCCAGATCACTATGAAATCTCAGCCATGCAGGATTATGCTTTGGCATGGGTGAGAAACATTTAAAGGATGATGAGCAGTCCTTCTCATCCTTCAAGGTCCACTCCAGCTATGTTAGTTCTTTTTCTCCTCACAGTTCTATAGGTCAGAAGTTAAGGTGAGCTTGGCTGGATTATCTGCTTAGGGTCTCACAAGGGTGAAAGTGAGGTATCAGCTGGGCAGGGCCCTTATTGGAAATCTCTGGGAGAGAATCTGCTTCCAAGTTCCTTATGTTGTCGGCAGAATCAATTTCCTTGAGGTTGTAGGACAGAGATCTCTTATTTTTTATTATTGTTGCCAGCTGTTGGCTAGGGGTTGCTCTCAGCTCTTAGGGATCACTATTGGATTATTGCCCCCGTGACCCCCTCCATTTCAGCAACAGAGGACCTCCCTCAAAGCAAATCTCTCACGCTTCAAATCTTTCTCATACTTTAAATCTCTTTATGCTTTCTTCTTCATCATCCAGCCAGGAAAAACCCTGCTGTTAAAGGATTCATATGATTAGGTTAGGAATACCTGAGTTATATCCTTTTCTTAAGGTCAACTGATAAGTAACCTTAATTACATCTGCAAGGTCCTTTTACCATTTAACAGTCGTAAAAGTAACAAGGGGCAGGCATCACAGGGCCATCTAGAATTCTGCCTATCATAGGCAATCATTTATAAAGCTGCTAAGTTGGGAGTTCCTTTAGGGAAACTAAAGTACTAGTACTGTTCTGTTTATCTTTGTGTCTAGCTTCTAATACAGTGCTTAGTAAATATCCAGGAGAGGTCTGTTGAATGAATGAGATCTAGAATGAAAAGAGAAAATTCGAAGTTGGTACTCCTATATGAAGGTCAGGAAACCTTGACAATTAATACAACTGCTTGTTGAGACACTGTGGCAGAGAGTTTGGAAAGTCCAGTCAAATGACATAGGACCCCTTAACAGAAAAAACTTGAAAGCTCTGATAGACTGTAGAAATACATGTTTTAGTTGGGTTAGTTTGTATATTTAACTCAGTTTTTATAATTTGGCTTTTTTTTTTTTCCCAGAAAATAAAGCACTTAAAGTTCAGACAAGTGGAGAGGCAGATGAGGCTGGAAGAGTGGATCTCGAAGAGCTGATTCAATGTGCAACTGGTAAAATGGAGCTTTATGCAAGAGCTGAGCTTTCTGAGCAAGTTGAAGGCAATTGTGAAATTGTAAATGAACTAGTTGCTGCCTCCACACAAAAAGGCCAGATGAAGAAGAAAAGGTTGAGTGAACTGGGGATCACACAAGCTGATGACAACTTAATGTCACAGGAGATGTTTGTTTCAATTGTGGGGAACCAGTTCAAGTGGAATGGGAAAGGGAGTTTTGGCACATTTCTTTTTTGACCACTGTGATGTAAATAGATAGCAAAATATTGAATTTTGCACGTTGCCCCCAAGAATCACTGCTGCTATCATACTTTGCTTCATGTCTATATTTTGTATCTGATATATTCAGTTGGATTTGAGTGAAATGTAGCTTTATTTCTCTCTGCAAGTGTTGCACGTAAAACACTCTCTGTTTAATAAAGTCATAAAAACAAAATAGAAAATATTTGGAGATTCTTATCCAGAAAGTCTTGCTTTCTCAAATACATAGTTCCCACATTAAGTCTATTAATAACTTTCTAGTATAAATATACTTTAGCACTTCAAAGATGAGGAAGAAAGGCAGAGAATGCCAGGTGAGTGCACAAAAACATAGTGTATCAATATGCAGTATTCTTATAGTTGTCTTTTTAATCCCAATTATAGTGAGTCTGATATCCATGCTTTATTTGCATAATACTTATAATATTTGCATAGAAGCTTTTATGATTGGGAGGTGACCTGCCTTATCAGACTTATTGAGAATCTTGAGTGGAAATGCCTTTTTATGTTGAACTTTTATGTAATCATTAAAGCAATAATAGCATAGCAGGTTTGAACAGGAATGAAATGTGTTATTCAGAGCCAGTGTGTACATAGAGCATTTTCCCTGTTGCTGAATATGAATGATTAAAAAGAAGGTACTTTTCTTTCACCATAAAAGTACTCTGATCAGATTTCTTACATAGGCAAAATGATTACCTATAAACATATCAGCTCTATGTTCTTGATATCTTATTGTAAAATACAGCTTTTAAAAATATTTATATTATAAAAAAGTATATGTGACATTAATGTTCCTACTGATTAAAATTACAATGATGAAAATAATAAATTGAATCTTGTAATATTTTTTCAAATGCATTATGGGCCATAGTGCATGTGTGCATGTGTGATCCTTTGAAGTACATACAGTATTTTGACATCATTTTAGTGTTTCAGAAAGAGTATTAAAATTTTTTTCTTAGAGAAATTGTTTCTTAAATTTGAATAAGTTGTAATTTTATTTTTCAGATGCTAAAAAGTGTGGAAGAATTTGTGTTAGATTTTTCGTTTGACCATTGCAGGGCATTTTTCTTTTACTCTTTAAATCCTATTCCAAAAGTAATATTAATTCTGTATCACTTGAGCTAAATTCTTATTTGAAAACCATTTATTCAACTTAAAAAGATCAAAATGGTTTTCTGATTAAATTTGTCTTGTAACTTACTAGATAGAGTGTCAAGAGAATGACCAAGTAAGTGAAGTTAATACCTTCTTTGTTCCTTATTATAGGATGATGGTTTTTCAGATTTCATTTTTATCTGTTTAAATCTAACCTTACTATAAATTTTTGTTCAAATGATAAGTTAGTGAATAGACATAGTATATTCTTATTTAAGAATAGAGTCCATTTTGCTTATTGGGGAGGATTGAGCATCTCAGATAACATAATTCAGGGAGTATAGAGAGAGCCCTTGAGGGATTTGACAGTTGAAGTGAAAATACTGACATGGAAAAAGTTTTTACTTGAAATTAAGTATTAATGTATAGTCAAATCCAGTCTTCTGAGTCTTGTGACTTGTTTACATAGGGCTTGTCTATTACAAGCTTATAAAAGTATTTTATATTATCTTTTAGTACAAGTAGGCTTATTTAAATTTATACTTCTAATCCACCTGTAATTTGGTTTTATGTATGTTATGATGTAAAATTCTTTTTCTCTCAGTGGTTAGCAAATTCTCTTGATAGTGTCTGTTGACTAGTTCATTTTTACCCCACTTAACTGAAATCATGCTAAATNTAGTACAAGTAGGCTTATTTAAATTTATACTTCTAATCCACCTGTAATTTGGTTTTATGTATGTTATGATGTAAAATTCTTTTTCTCTCAGTGGTTAGCAAATTCTCTTGATAGTGTCTGTTGACTAGTTCATTTTTACCCCACTTAACTGAAATCATGCTAAATTCCCATGTTTCCCTATAGTTGACCCTCTGGCTTAAAACCTACTATCTGATAATCACTAGCACTCAATCAAATATGAATACAAGTATTTTCTAGCCATCCTGCATTGTAGCAAGTTATTCTTCCTCCTAGTCACCAGAGGTAAATATAGCCTCACTTCCTCTTGAAAACCTTCAAAACCTTCTTGAAATTTAACATTTATCTCCTTCTTTGATATAATAAAAAAAATCAATTTTAAATCTACAACTCTTTTTGAATCTTGACAAATATGTAGTTATGTAACTACTACTACAATCACAATATTGAAAGTTCCCATCATCTTTAATAAAAGTTCCCTCATTTTTCTTTGCAGTCAATCCCCTCTGCCTCCTGTTGGGTCCTGGCAACCTCTGATCTGCTGTCAGTCACCATAGTTTTGCTTTTTCCTAGAATTATACATAATGAAGAATGACTCAGTATATAGTCTTTGTGTCCATCTTCTCAAGCTTAGCATAATGCTCTTAAAATACATCTATATCATTTCATGTGTCTGTAGTTCGTTTTTATTGCTGCGTAGTTTTCCATTGTGTAGCTGTTGAGTATCCTACCAGCAGTCTGTGCGAGTTCTAGTTGCTCTGCATCTTTGCTAACACTTGGTAATTGTCATTCTTTTAAATTTTAAGTATTCTAATGGATGTGCAGTGATAGCTCATTGTGTTTTTAATTTGCATTTACTTTATGATTAATGATGGTTAGCATCTTTTCATACACTTACTTGCCATTTCTATATCTGTGGTGAAGTGTCTATTCACATCTTTTCTTATTTTATTCCCCCCAATCGGATTGTGTTATTGAGTTGTAAGGTTTGTGTTTTTTTTAAATTCTGGGTGCAAATTTTTAATCAAATATATGTTTTGCAAATATTTCCTTTCTGCCTGTGGTGTGGGCTTTAATTTTCTTAATAGTACCAGTTTATGCCTTCTCTGGAAACCTTTTTTTCTCTTTTCCTACCTTCTTCTTGGGCTTCCCTTGTGGTTCAGTGGTAAAGAATCCACCTACAATATGGGAGACCTGGGTTTGATCCCTGGGTTGGGAAGATCCCCTGGAGAAGGGAAAGGCTACCCACTCCAGGATTCTGGCCTGGAGAATTCCATGGACTGTATAGTCTATCGGGTCACAAAGAGTCGGACATGACTGAGTGACTTTCACTTACCTTCTTTTGGGTTGATTTTCTTTAACTTTTTTTAAAAATGGATCCATTTTATCTCTACCATTGGCTTATTATATATACACGTGTTAAATATATATTTTATAGTTTTGCTTCAGGACAGTAGTTCTCAATCAGAGGCAAGTTTGGCCCCTTACCTCCACACCAAAAGGACATTTGCCAAAGTCTGGAGGCATTTTTGGTTGTCACAGCTTAGAGTGGAGTGCTAATGGTGTTTATTAGGTAGAGGCCAGGGATGCCAGTAAACATCTGAATCTAACAGTGTACCTGTACCCTCACATTGCAGAATGACATTTTGACCAAAAATGTCAGTTGTACCAAGAAAAGCTCCTGCCCCAAGCAGTCCTCAGCAACTTTTTCTGTAAAGAACCAGATAGTAAATACATGGTCTTATATCTCCTTCTACCCACCCATTTCCAAAATGTATAAACCATTGTTAGCTTCTGAACAAAAGTAAGTAGCAAGATNTGGACTGCAAGGAGATCCAACCAGTCCATTCTGAAGGAGATCAACCCTGGGATTTCTTTGGAAGGACTGATGCTAAAGCTGAAACTCCAGTACTTTGGCCACCTCATGCGAAGAGTTGACTCATTGGAAAAGACTCTGATGCTGGGAGGGGTTGGGGACAGGAGGAGAAGGGGACGACCGAGGATGAGATGGCTGGATGGCATCACGGACTCGATGGACGTGAGTCTGAGTGAATTCCGGGAGATGGTGATGGACAGGGAGGCCTGGCATGCTGCGATTCATGGGGTTGCAAAGAGTCGGACACGACTGAGTGACTGAACTGAACTGAGCTATTAGGAGTTGATCTGACAGTTGAATTAGGGAAAAGAAGTCAATTTGGGAGTATAGAAGTGTGAGAGAGCCTCCGAAGCTCAGGGAACTTTGTGTAGTTTTTCAGTATTGCCCTCAAAGAAGGTGCTACACGTAAGAGTAAAGAGAGGCAAAAACTGCGAGCAGAGGGGTTTGGACTTTATTCTGGGATAAAGCGGCGGGGCACCCCTTAAAAGGCTTTAGGTGACTGGGTTTGGGGTTTGTAAAGAATATCCTCCTGCCAATTTTAAGGCAGGAAAAGGAGATTGAGGATAATGTTAAAGCAGATAGTATGACATGGCAGACAAGCAGGGGGTTGGACTCACAGGAGCCACAGAGGAGAGGGTGCTCCACTCCTCACATTTGTTAAAGGCTAATTGCTTTCATCCCTTTTGGTGGGTCACATCCTTTGATACACTAGTCATCAGCCAAATCAAACACTACTACAAGTATATTGTCCTCATTTCAAATTTAACTACTGAAAAATCTTTAGATGGACAAAGGCTTGGCTTTCAATAGACTAATCAAAGAGAGCATAGTCAAAAATTGCTGGAAAAGAAAAATTTAGACCTGCTGTGAACTATTGGGAGTATGGATTTTTTTTAATAGAGGAATGATTAAATAACCTCAGTGAAGATTGTTGTTGTTGTTGAATCCTAAGTCATGTCCAACTCTTTGTGACCCCATGGGCTGTAGCATGCCAGGCTTCCTTGTCCTTCACCGAGATCCTCTGGAGTTTTCTCATACTTATGTCCACTGAGTCAGTGATACCATCCAACCATCTCATCCTCTGTCGTCTCCTTCTCCTTCCGTGGACTCTTCTCCAGGGCCACAGTTGAAAGCATCCATTCTTCAGTGCTCAGCCTTCATTATGATCCAACTCTCACATCCATTCTTGGCTACTGGGAAAACCATAGCTTTGACCATAGGGACCTTTGTTGGCAAAGCTTTGCTGGACCTTTGTCTTTGCTTTTTAATATGGTGTCTAGAAAAGCTGTCATAGCTTTTCTTCCAAGGAGCAAGTGTCATTTAGTTTCATGCTTACAATCATTAGCTATGATGATTTTGAAGCAGAAGCTAATAAATACATGGATACCATACTTTGACAATCTTATATGTTGCTACTAAACATCTATTTATTGTCTGCATCAGCACCAGTCTATTATGAGGGTGGAATATATAAAACCCGTACAACTGCCTATGCGTGTGTGGATGCTTTGTCATCTCTGACTCTTTGCAACCCCTTCGACTGTAGTCTGCCAGGTTCCTCTGTCCATGGAATTGTCCAGGCAAGAATACCGGCGTGGGTTGCCACTTCTTTCTCCAGGGAATCTTCTCAACCCAGGGATCGAACCTGTGGCTCCTGCATTTGCAGGCAGACTCTTTACTGCTGAGCCATTGGGTAAGCCCTGGTGACTATGAACATATCCCTTAACCTCTGAGAGACTTGGTTTCCTTTTCAGTTTCCTGGAGATAATATGGTCCTGCCCTGGTATCCTTGGGGATTCCAGAATGCACACTCATGCACGCACATGCAGACACATACACACACACACACACACACACAATACCCACACCAAAATCTGTGAGTGCTCAAGTCTATGTATAAAAGTGGCATAGTATTTTCATATAAAATACACACATCCTCCTGTATACTTTAAATAGTCTTCAGATTTTAATGATACCTAATACAATGTAAGTGCTATGCAAGTCATTGTAGATACAATGAAAATGGTATCTAACAGTTTCCAGGTATACATAAAATGTAAGTTTTGCTTTTTTGATCTTTCTGGAATTCTTTTTCCAGACCTGCGGTTGGTTGAATCTGCTAATGCAGAACCCACAGATATAGAAGACCATCTGAACTTCACATGGTTGTCATGAGAAACAAATGTGATAATGTAGGTGAGAGTCACATGAAGCAGAAAAATAGCAGAGGTGCTGTGGTTTGTCCAGCTATCCATCTCCTACGGGCTATTTTAAGCTGTTTGTCCTCTGGTTCTTATGCATTTGGGTTTAGTTCTTGTGGAGTTTTTGAGCCAGGGTAGGAATTTGAGTTGTAATGCTGTTCAATTTTAATTTTTGAACTGCTTTTCCAAAATATTTCTTCCAAATGCACTGTCAGAGCTGACAGTTGATTGATTTAATCACTTGTAATGAAAATGCTGCTAAAAGTAACCATAACTAATTCATATGAACCATGGAAGGGCTCTTTAATAAATACCAGAAAATATTTAATTAGCTTAGAAACAAAGACAGCAGCTAGTTTATAATAGACATGACAATCTTACCTAGCAGTGACTACTCACTTTATCGTTCTGCCTAGGTCACTAGAATTATTTAACAATCTTAGGCCTCATTGTGGCCAAGAATATGCACTGCTCACAACAGTTTTATGGTCTCTGTATTCTCTTCTGTGACCTCCCTTTGACACAATGTGAATGTACCATCTCAGATGACTACTGCAAAGCCTGTAAACTGATTAAAGGACCAAACTCCTGAGTATGTCTGTGTGGATGGCCAGTTGACAGACCTTATCTAACATGTACTTCTCTGCCATTGAAGTAAATCAGGACTGTTAGAGATTCTATTACTCCTTGGAAGGAAAGTTATGACCAACCTAGACAGCATATTAAAAAGCAGAGATATTACTTTGTCAACAAAGGTCCGTCCAGTCAAGGCTATGGTTTTTCCAGTAGTAATGTATGGATGTGAGAGTTGGACTATAAAGAAAGCTGAGCACAGAAGAATTGATGCTTTTGAACTGTGCTGTTGGAGAAGACTCTTGAGAGTCCCTCAGACTGCAAGGAGATGCAACCAGTCCAACCTAAAGGAGATCAGTCCTGGGTGTTCATTGGAAGGACTGATGTTGAAGCTGAAACTCCAATACTTTGGCCACCTGATGCGAAGAGCTGACTCATTGGAAAAGACCCTGGTGCTGGAAGGGATTGGAGGCAGTGGGAGAAGGGGACGACAGAGGATGAGATGGTTGGAGGGCATCACTGACTCAATGGACATGGGTTTGGGTGGACTCCAGGAGTTGGTGATGGACTGGGAGGCCTGGCGTGCTGTGGTTCATGGGGTCACAAACAGTCGGACACAACTGAGTGACTGAACTGACTGAACTGAACTGCTTACACCTGGACAAATGTCTCCTCAAGCAACAAAATACAAAGAAATTATAAAGGACTAAAATTAACTGCATGCATGCAGAGTTGGGGCAAATTTTGGACAAGAAGATACAAAAATACCAATCCCCCCAAAAAAAATTTCAAAACAACCTAACTACCACTTCTCAAAAGCCAGGAGCAAATCAAGGTGTCAGGAGTAAAAGCAAGGTACAGGAAAAGCCCCCTGCACACAGCACCACCAAACGGGTGGGCAAATCACCTCAGCCACCCCTCTAGCCTGACCCCTGGACACACTCCTACACGCGCCACATATAAGGAACCAGCTCGCCCCTCTTCAGAGAATGAGCAAAGAAATGTGTTACTGGTTTTGGCTCCCCTCTACTATAGTAGGGCCATCAATAAAACCTTGCCTGAAATTGTTATCTGGCCTCTAATCAATGTCTAGAGTGTGGTTGGGGAGGCCAAGAATCCTGGTCAATGTGACTCTAAATTCAACTGTCTATAGTAGGAGCCCTTAAAAGGAGCCCTTTTCTGGCTTGCAGAATAGAAGTTTGCTGGTCTAGCTATGGTGTTTCCTGAAGAGGTCATGTTTTGCAAGCCCCTCCCAAGGTCAGAGACCCACTTCAGAATGGCTGTGTGGGGTAAGCTAGAGGAAAAATAGCAACATGTTTGAAGAGTGCTAAAGTTGGCTCTAACTGAGCTCTGTTTGTTGATTAGAATCTATTTGCATTCATTTTGCAGCAGGTTTTCTCGGCTTCTTCAAATGGCATAAGAGCATCAAAGGAGGGCTGTATGTGTCTCTGAGGATGCTGTTTGGGCAAAATGTACACGGGTACATTAAGCAAAGGAAAGGATGCGACACCTTGGGGTGCTCAGGTAGCATTCTGTGAGCTAGCTTCCTGCTGTCCTCTCCTCTTGCGGGTGGTGGTCTAGGTGGAGATGGTTAGGACTAGCAGGGTGGAGTAGGCAGGAAGAGAGAGAGACTACTTGGGAAGATGAAAGGCTGCTTTGTAGTGGTACATCAGCTCACATCAAAGAGCTCAAAAAGCTTTTGAAAACATTAAGTTTCCCTGTCTTGGTCTTCTTGACTGAGAAGCTGCTCTCCCAGGCCCCATTAGGCAGCCCAGGCTCACAGAGATGGTCATTCTTTATCACTGTGAGTGATGGCTGTGGTGCACAGGGAGTGCTGACAGGGTTCTGACTCCAGACAGAGACTTTTTTAAATCCCTCATACCCAAAAGAGGTATTTTTAAATTCTCCAAGAATGTTTTTGAGTTCAAGGTTGGTTGGTTGCTTGTTTACTTTTTAGTCACAAGTGAGTTGCTTGAACATTGCACTGGCTCCAAACCCATTCCCTAAGTGTTTGCTCTACATTTATCTCCCCATTGTCTCTGCATGGATTTCAGAAGATGGGAAGGAGAAGACAGTCTGGGTTCTGTGTCATCATCTGTTGAGACTGCTTTCTTGAATGAGTAATCACACATGAGTTCCGGGCAGTGCCCTCCCCTAGTAACAGAATGGTTGTCTCTGCATGAGTGTTAAAATCACATAGTAAAATGCCCCAATTTTGCTCAGGGGACCCCTCCCACTCTCTCACATTGGATGCTGTCTTGGGGCAATGGTCATTTCTGGTTTCCTGTTCTAGAGTGGTGATACAAGCTCAGGTTAAGAAATACAGCCTGGACTTTTTTTCTGACAGTATTTCAAACATTATTATCATCATGTTAAAGATAAAGTATATTCCAAAACATGTAGCTACATTTCAAATCATGTCAAAGATGTTAATTTGGATGAGACTGTGGACTGTGCATGTAATTCAAAGTGTCTAAATTTCTAGGACCAAATGGGGCCTGAGATTGACATATACAAGGACAATAAAAAATAAAAAAATAATTTGAAGAAAAAGAAATACGGATGCAAAGTAATAAGTGTTTAACTGTGTGAAAATGCAGATATGCAGACAAAAGTCATAATGCTTCTGTATAAAACAGAGCCCTTCACTGGCCTGTGGAAATGTCCCCAGCATCAGGCCAGGAAAGTGGCATTGTTTCTCAACCTACTTTTGAGGTGGGGGAACTGGAGTTCCTGTTCTTGCCAAGTTGTCTGGGCCCAACCACTTAACTTTCTTCTGTAAAATGGGAATATTATTGGCTTCTTTCCCATGATTTCAGGAAGGCTTTCCTAGATATTGCTACACACACTTGGTCAAATGCCCAAGAACTTGGTTTTTGAACAGAGTGACTGAAGAATGAAAATGGTGGTAATTTGCTCATTCCAAAGGTGGTGTATAATCCAAGTCCCTGCTCCTGGGTCTCTGGGGCTGCACTGGTTCTGTCCCTCAGACAGCTCTCCCTTAGCCAGCAAACAGAAAGTAATCTCCTGAAAGGTATGTGGTAGGAGGCCCAAAGAGTTGGAACTTGTTTCTGTTGCATGTAGTCACTGGTGCTCTTCCTCTAGATACCCGCTTTCTTGCTGGTTACCTCTATGAAAACAACTTCAAATACCATCTTTAGGCAGAGAACTCTGAGCCGTGTCTCCAACTCTGAACTTTCACTTACCACAACGGGAAGAGTAGCTCTGCAGGGATGTGAGTTATTAGCAAGAGAACCAAATCACTTCTGTGTCTGTCCAGTGACCCACCTCCCAGGTCCCTCTGTCCTAATCCCATTCATTCCGTTTTGAATTGTCTCATTCAGGCCTCCCATCCAGGCCCACTGCTGTTGCATTGGTTCAGGCTTCCCTTCTCTCTTGCCTGTTGCATCCCTCTGCTAACTGATTCTCACACTACTAGGTAGAGTTATACAAACTCAACAGCTTTCAGGGGCTGGGAGGTCATGCATGTGCATGAAGTAACAGGGCTCAGAAATGGGGGTGATGGCTTAAGACAGGGTGTGTGAGCTGTTTCCAGTTTTCACACTGCTGCCTCCAGTGTTCATGCTGCCATCTCCAATCCTCAGCCATAGGGCTGTCCAGGTCCACTCCTCATGTCTTGTGTCCTGCTGTAGTTTTTTTTTTTTTTTTAATTAGTTAATTTCAATTGGAGGCTAATTACTTTAAAATACTGTGGTGGTTTTTGCCACACATTGACTTGAATCAGCCATGGGTGTATATGTGTCCCCCATCCCGAACCACCTCCCACCTCCCTTCCCATCCTATCCCTCTGGGTTGACTCAGTTCACCGCTTTGAGTGCCCTATTTCATGCATCAAACTTGGACTGGTCATCTGTTTCACATATGATAATATACATGTTTCAATGCTATTCTCTCAAATAATCCCACCCTCGCCTCCTCCCACAGAGTCCAAAAGTCTGTTCTTTATATCTGTGTCTCTTTTGCTGTCTCACGTCATTACCATCTTTCTAAATTCCATATATATGTGTGTTAATATACTGTGTTGGTGTTTTGCTTTCTGACTTACTTCACTCTGTATAATAGATCCCAGTTTCATCCACCTCATTAGAACTGATTCAAATGCATTGTTTAATAGTTGAGTAATATTCCATTGTGTGTATGTAACATAACTTTCTCATCCATTCGTCTGCCAATGACATCTAGATTGCTTCCATGTCCTAACTATTGTAAACAGTGCTGCGATGAGCATTGGGGTACATGTGTCTCTTTCAGTTCTGATGTCCCTGGTGTGTATGCCCAGCAGCAGGATTGCTGGGTCATATGGCAATTCTATTTCCAGTTTTTTAAGGAATTTCCACACTGTTCTCCATAGTGGCTATACTAGTTTGCAATCCCACCAACAGTGTAAGAGGGTTCCCTTTTTTCTGTACCCTCTCCAGCATTTATTGTTTGTAGACTTTTTGATAGCAGCCTTTCTGACTGCATGAGATGGTACCTCGTTGTGGTTTTGATTTGCATTTCTCTGATAATGAGTGATGTTGAGTATCTTTTCAAGTGTTTGTTAGCCATCTGAATGTATTTAGTTTGAAATGTCTAGTTCTTTGGCCCATTTTTGGATTGGGTCATTTATTTTTCTGGTATTGAGCTGCTTACATAGTTTTGAGATTAATTCTTTGTCAGCTGCTTCATTTGCTACTACTTTCTTCCATTCTGAAGGCTGTCTTTTCATCTTGCATATAGTTTCCTTTGTTGTGTGAAAGATTTTAAGTTTAATTAGGTCCCATTTGTTTATTTTTGCTTTAACTTCCATTACTCTGGGAGGTGGGTCATGGGGGATCTTGCTGTGATTTATATCAGAAAGTGTTTTGCCTATTTTCCTCCAGGAGTTTTATAGTTTCTGGTCTTAACATTTAGATCTTTAATCCATTTTGAGTTTATTTTTGTGTATGGTGTTAGAAAGTGTTCTAGTTTCATTCTTTTACAGACGGTTGACCAGTTTTCCCAGCACCACTTGTTAAAGAGATTGTCTTTTCTCCCCTGTATATTTTTGCCTCCTTTGTCAAAAATAAGGTATCTATATGTGCATGGATTTATCTTTGAACTTTCTATTTTGTTCCATTGACATATACTTCTCTCTTTGTGCCAGCACCACACTGTCCTGATGACTGTAACTTTGTAGTATAGTCTGAAGCCAGGCAGATTGATTCCTCCACTTCCATTCTTCTTTCTCAAGATTGCTTTGGCTATTTGAGGTTTTTTGTATTTCCATACAAATTGTGAAATTATTTGTTCTAGTTCTCTGAAAAATACTGTTGGTAGCTTGATAGGGATTGCATTGAATGTATAGGTTCCTTTTGGGTAGTATACTCATTTTCACTATGTTGATTCTTCCAATCCATGAACATGATATATCTCTCTATCTATTTGTGTCATCTTTGATTTATTTTCATCAGTGTTATATAGTTTTCTATATATAGATCTTTTGTTTCTTTAGGAAGATTTATTCCTAAGTATTTTATTTTTTTCATCACAATTGTGAATGGAATTGTTTCCTTAATTTCTCTATTTTCTCATTTTTAGTGTATAGGAATGCAAGGGATTTCTGTGTTTTAAGTTTATATCCTGCAACTTTACTATGTTCATTGATTAGCTCTAGTAATTTTCTGGTGGTATGTTTAGGGTTTTCTATGTAGAGGATCATGTCATCTGCAAACAGTGAGAGTTTTACTTCTTCTTTTCCAATCTGGATTCCTTTCACTTCTTTTTCTTCTTTGATTGCTGCGGCTAAAACTTCCAAAACTATGTTGAATAGTAGTGGTGAGAGTGGACACCCATGTCTTGTTCCTGACTTTCATTTCAGTTCAGTTCAGTCGCTCAGTCATGTCCGACTCTTTGCAACCCCATGAATCGCAGCGTGCCAGGCCTCCCTGCTCATCACCATCTCCCAGAGTTCACTCAGACTCACATCCATCGAGTCCGTGATGCCATACAGCCATCTCATCCTCTGTCGTCCCCTTCTCCTCCTGCCCCCAATCCCTCCCAGCATCAGAGTCTTTTCCAATGAGTCAACTCTTCTCATGAGGTGGCCAAAGTACTGGAGTTTCAGCTTTAGCATCATTCCTTCCAAAGAAATCCCA
>SJYV01003247.1:145118-168871 GCA_006410875.1 Neotragus pygmaeus
TAAAGAATCTGCCTGCAATGCAGGAGACCTGGGTTCAGTCCCGCCCCCCATGGAAGAGCCCCAGGACTTGTAACTAGATTCTCCATCACCTAAAAAAAAAAATACCCTAATTATCTGTGCAACTGAATAGAATCATAAATTCTATTATGTTGATTGGGGTATGACCACAGGCCAATTGATAATTGTCCACTCTTAACTACCTAGGCTTAAGGCATATGAATCACGGGTTAACTTAGATTGTATCTTTTCCTTTGTTCAGACTAGTTTCAGAGAATTTGGGGAGGTGGGTTTGAGCACGTACACTTAGGGTATATAAGGTTTTCACAAAAACTGGCCGGGGTCCTTGCCTAAGAGGAGACTCTGCCTTAGGTCCGCTGGTGTAATAAACTGCACTCCACTATCTGCATTGTCCTTCTGAATGAGTTTGTTTCCCAGAACATGTGGTTACAACAGTAATGTTGAACATCATTATCAATAACAGATAATCTGATCAAAATCTGTTGATGGGCATTTAGGTTTTCTAATTTTTCACTAATACTTCACTGTAATAAACACTGTAATGGATATATTTTTTCACTTGGTATGTGCTTCTTTAGGGTTCAGTTCAGTCCAGTTGCTCAGTCGTGTCTGACTCTTCGCGACCCCATGAATCGCAGCACGCCAGGCCTCCCTGTCCATCACCATCTCCCAGAGTTCACTCAGACTCATGTTCATCGAGTCCGTGATACCATCCAGCCATCTCATCCTCTGTCGTCCCCTTCTCCTCCTGCCCCCAGTCTTTCCCAGCATCAGAGTCTTTTCCAATGAGTCAGGGTCTCAAAGGGTCAGACATGACTGAGCGACTGAACTGAACTGAACTTCTAAGTATGCTATACACTCCAAATTACATTGTATTATTTTTACTTTAATCAATTAAAAACGTTTAAAAGAAAAAAAAATAAAATAAAATGTAGTCATTGGATTGAGGAACATTGGGGCCCCTAGTGCCTTTGGTAAGAGCTCATTTGGGGGGGTTGTGACGGTGAGGCCAGCTTAGGGTGGATTGAAGAGGAAATGCGGGCGAGAGGAAATGGCAACACCTCATCTAGACAACTCAGATGCTTTTGAAGACTGCCTGTGAAGAAGAGAGAAGAAATCGGATGGGTTTTGAGGCAATGGGCAGTATACTGTTGTTTTTTTTTTAAGAGGATAGAGACTAGAACATTTTGTTTAATGTAAACTCTCAACTGAAGAAAAATGCACAACTTAAAAGCTGCAAGCTAAGTTTTATTCAGGGACCTTACTAAGTGAGGATTATGCTCAGGAGACAGCTTCTCAGCCATGATAACTCTTCCAAAGAGAAAAGGGATGAACCAGGATGTATTGGAGTTTCTTGCCAGGAAAACATCGTTGTAGTCAGATATCAAAAGATTACTGCTAATCACAAAACCAGACATCTCAAGTTAATTATTTTAGTGCTTTTGTATGTATGGGAAGATGCAAGAATCTGAGGTCATTGAAATTATTCCTTAGATGTGCACTTGAACTATCTAGGTTCAGTATCCAAAGCACATAAAGCTTCCTATTTTTCTCTATCCTGAATTCCACTCATGGATACAGGGTTGGGAAGCAGGGTTGGGAAGCAGCCATGGTAGCTAATGGCTTGACTCTTGTTTACTGGAATGGTAGGAAACATTCCTGTCCACTATACCAAGGTGGGGATGATGGAGATATAGGACGGGAAGAGAACGATGGTGTCAATGGATCCGTTAGAGAGATAAAAGACTAGAGGCTCGTAGCACAAATAGAGGAGTGGGCCTTTCGTGTAAATCAGGAAGGACTTCGTCCTCAACTGTAAGAGGCAGAAAGAGGAGAGGCACTGCCGCAGTAGAGTTTATGGATTTCGTAGATGGAAGATGAGAACATTTTCATCTGATGGCTTCTATTTTTTCTGAGAATTACAGATTTCTCTAGAGATCGGTGTTATTTTTCTTGGAACTACATGTCTGGAAGGATTGAGTTCAGCTTGCACAGGGGAAGAAGGGGAGACACTGAGCTGAGCTGAACACATGCAAATTGTCAACTACTCTTTTTCTCAGCTTTTATCTTTGTTGGAAATAATCCTTCTTATGAGTTTGGCAGACAAAATAAACTGTTATTGAAAAAGAAAGAAGCATGATGTTCAAAGCATGGTACGCTCAGGTCATCGAGCTGAATAAGATGACACCACTTGGAATGTTTAAATTATTTATCAGAAGTGAATCAGGTGTTTAAGATCCAAAGCCTTAGTCAAAGATTTCTTATTTGAGTCAAATTTGCAAAAAATCTTTAAAGGAATTCATCTGTAGCAAGTACAAAACCTTATACTCAAGCTAAGCATACACAGTCTGCATTGGACTATACAAACATGCTGCTCACAACTCGATCTGTCTGCCACAGAGATCAACTCATTGGCAGCTGAAAAATGAAACATCCTTGCTGAATTCAAAAGTGACTTCTACTAAGATTAACTCCTTGGAGAATCAAACACTGAAGGCTAGTTCCTTATATTTTTCAGATCACCTAAACTGAACTCCAATTCTTTAGATATAAAAATAGAAAAAAGTCAAAATGAGTTTTATGTTCTCACTCATTATTGTTTCTCAATTTTAATGTAAGAAGTGTAAAGCACAAAGAATAAAGCTCCCAGGAATTAAAGGGAACAGGGGCTTTAGCCCTCGGAATCACTGAGTCTGGAGGTTGGAGAGGACCTCAGAGGTCCTTGATGGAACCTTTTCATGATGCAAGAATCTCCTCTTCATCAACCTCAACATAAGACCAATCAGCATTGGTCTTACAGTGAGACCAACATAAGGGACCTATGTGAGCCCTGAGGTGCACTCACACTGCTGTGATCCATTTTTCTTCACGTGAAGTGATTTCAGTTTTCCTATAACTCATTAATTCTGTGCTGCTAAGGTCTATGGAGCAAGTTGAATCCCCTTTATAGACATCTTGGCCTTTCTGCAGTACAACAGAGCAATTAGGAGCATGGGGCTATGAATCATTCAAATGTGAGTTTGAGTTACATCCCACCCTTTCCTGGTGGTGTGATTTTAGGCAAGTTATTTCTTCTCTCAGAGTATCAGTTTCACATTCATAAAATGACATGACTCTACTACTATTACCAAATGCAAATTCATGGGCCCAATGCACAGTGAGGCCAAACAAATCAAAATGTTGGAGTCTGGAGGAGAGAAAGGTTTTTCAGAGGGTTATGCAAGGAGAACTGTGGGTTCATGCCCACCACCACCCCAAACTCCTCAAAGGATTTCAAGAAAATATTTTTAAAGGCCAGGTGAGGGGGACGGTTACAGGGTAACTATTCAACTCAGGCACAGTTCCCTGAGTGGTTGATGGTGAGGTAACAAGGTGGTGTCACAGGGGTTACCATTATCAATCTTTAGGCTACAGGAAGTTTGGAGGTTATGGGCATCAAGTAGTTAATATTTCGCATTTGGTGTGTGGGGGGGTTGACATCTGTAAAAGATCTCAGGAAATGTGCATCAAATACTATTATCTACTACTTAAGAGAGAAGCTAAAGCAGAGAATATGAGGAAAGGATCTGCCCAGGGAAGGCCCCATAAGGTCATGCTGGTTATCAGTTCCTGCCTTCCTAGGGATGTTGACCTCAAGTTTGTAATGAGCATGATCATAATACAATGCTCTGATATTCAGGGATTCCACATCTTTTAGTAAATTCACCATTTCCCTGTTGAATGACCTTGGGAAAGGTGTCATCCCTTGGTGCATCTGCTTTCTTATGCACAAAATACTCACTTCATAGGATTGTTCTGAGGTTAAATGTAAGCTGCTTGGAGCCGTTTCTAGCAATGTTGCAGAAACCAGTACTCGAGAACCCAAGCACCACACTCAGAGAGTTGGAGAACTCAGGTTTATTACGCTGGTGGGCCCAGAAGTTTCCAGTCCTTAACCCACACCTCATCTCCTGGCTGATAGGGATGAACCCAATTGCCCAAAGGCATAGGTGTCCTTTCTAAGGTTTCTTGGCCCATATGGTGGAGGACTTTTCCCAGGGGCTGGAGGTGTTGGGACATCTCCAGTTCAGCTAGTTTGGGGGGTTTGCATTGAGTTTTCCTATCACTGAGGCCGTTCTCCCATATAAGATCTCAGAGAATAGCCGTAGGACCTCAGGGTGCATCAGGCTTGGAGTGAGACTAGGGGTAACATGTCGACCCAAGATAACTGGGCCTCCTGACAGAGTTTAGCAAATGTAGTCTTGACAGCCCAGTTCATGCATTCAACTTTCCCTGAGCTCTGTGGGCCTGTAAGTAGTGTGAAGCTTCCATTTGATTCCCAGTGTCCTGGATAAAGGTTAGATTATCTCAGACACAAAAGCTGGCCCATTGTCAGACGCTATGGAAAGAGGCAGCCCATATCTCGGGATTATGTCTCTTAGTGAGGCCTTGGCCACTTCTTGTGGCTGTCCAGTGCATGTGGGGTAGGCTTCAGTCCATTCTGAGTAGGGGCAGACTACCACAAGTAAACACTTATAGCCCCTATAGAGTTTCCCCGGTGGCTCAGACGGTAAAGCGTCTGTCTACAACACGGGAGACCAGGGTTCGATTCCTGGGTCGGGAAGATTCCCTGTAGAAGGAAATGGCAACCCACTCCAGTATTCTTGCCTAGAAAATCCCATGGCCGGAGGAGCCTGGTGTCCATGGGGTTGCAANATCATAATACAATGCTCTGATATTCAGGGATTCCACATCTTTTAGTAAATTCACCATTTCCCTGTTGAATGACCTTGGGAAAGGTGTCATCCCTTGGTGCATCTGCTTTCTTATGCACAAAATACTCACTTCATAGGATTGTTCTGAGGTTAAATGTAAGCTGCTTGGAGCCGTTTCTAGCAATGTTGCAGAAACCAGTACTCGAGAACCCAAGCACCACACTCAGAGAGTTGGAGAACTCAGGTTTATTACGCTGGTGGGCCCAGAAGTTTCCAGTCCTTAACCCACACCTCATCTCCTGGCTGATAGGGATGAACCCAATTGCCCAAAGGCATAGGTGTCCTTTCTAAGGTTTCTTGGCCCATATGGTGGAGGACTTTTCCCAGGGGCTGGAGGTGTTGGGACATCTCCAGTTCAGCTAGTTTGGGGGGTTTGCATTGAGTTTTCCTATCACTGAGGCCGTTCTCCCATATAAGATCTCAGAGAATAGCCATAGGACCTCAGGGTGCATCAGGCTTGGAGTGAGACTAGGGGTAACATGTCGACCCAAGATAACTGGGCCTCCTGACAGAGTTTAGCAAATGTAGTCTTGACAGCCCAGTTCATGCATTCAACTTTCCCTGAGCTCTGTGGGCCTGTAAGTAGTGTGAAGCTTCCATTTGATTCCCAGTGTCCTGGATAAAGGTTAGATTATCTCAGACACAAAAGCTGGCCCATTGTCAGACGCTATGGAAAGAGGCAGCCCATATCTCGGGATTATGTCTCTTAGTGAGGCCTTGGCCACTTCTTGTGGCTGTCCAGTGCATGTGGGGTAGGCTTCAGTCCATTCTGAGTAGGGGCAGACTACCACAAGTAAACACTTATAGCCCCTATAGAGTTTCCCCGGTGGCTCAGACGGTAAAGCGTCTGTCTACAACACGGGAGACCAGGGTTCGATTCCTGGGTCGGGAAGATTCCCTGTAGAAGGAAATGGCAACCCACTCCAGTATTCTTGCCTAGAAAATCCCATGGCCGGAGGAGCCTGGTGTCCATGGGGTTGCAAAGAGTTGGACACGCCTGAGCAACTTCACTTCACTATTATAGGGCTTGACTTCAGTAAAGTCCACTTCTTGATCTTCAAAGGGCAGTGTCCCAATGGTCTCTTGGTCCTTGGCTGGTGTTGTTTCGCGCACAAGTCACACATCTAGCCCTGATCTGGGCACACAGGGTTGGGAACTTAGGAATGAAATAGTAGCGGCTCAGTAAACTCTCCAGCACAGTTTTTCCTAAATGAGTTGTCTCATGATGTTGTTCTACCAGCTGGACTGCTATATGGCTGGGGACAAAGCGTCTTTGGTCTGGGAGCTTCCTCCAGCCCTCTTTTTCTTTTACCCTTCCTCATGCAGAGCCCATCGATCTTCTTCCTCGGTGTATCTCGGGGACGGAGGCAATGCTGGTGTCAAGGGGACCTTAAGGATTGCCTTGGGGCCCACTGAGGGGCTCGGTTGGGTCGCCGCCTCCTGGGCTGCCTGGTCAGCCAACTAATTCTCTTTGCTGATGGGATCAGGTCCTCGCTGATGGCCTTTACAACGGATGACTGCCACTCGGAAAGGCTTCCAGACTGCTCCTAACGGCTGAAGGATTTCTTTTTTCTTTTTAATCTCCTTTCCTCCTGTTGTCAACTGTCCCCTTTCTTTATAAACGGCTCCATGTATACGTGAAGTAGCAGAGGCATACCTTGAATCAGCATAGACACTGACTCGCTTCCCTTCGGCGCGCGCCTGGGCGAGTGCCCACAGCTCAGCCCGCTGTGCTGACCACCCTGTGGCAAGGCCTCAGCCTTCACTCTCTCGTCAGTTGTTGCTATGGCAGAGCCTGCTTTGCACTGCCCGTCTTGGATGAAACTGCTTCCATCAGTGAACAGTTCAAGTTCTGGGTTCTGGAAGGGAATGTCTGTCAGGTCCGGCCTGCTCGAGTAAATCTCATCTATGACCTCCTCTCAGTTATGATCGGGTTCCTGCTTCTGTAGGTAAAAAGGTGATGGGGTTCACTGTCTGCACAGTCTCAAGTTGGACCTGTGGGTTTTCGGTTTCCTTGATAGTGAGTCATCCTGGAGTTGGTTAGCCACTTATGTCCCTGGCTGTTCATCAGGGCAGTAACAGCGTGGGAAACCTTTACATTTATATTTTGCCCTAGTGTAAGCTTCAGAGAAGGCAATGGCACCCCACTCCAGTACTCTTGCCTGGAAAATCCCATGGACGGAGGAGCCTGGTGGGCTGCAGTCCATGGGGTGGTCAAGACTCAGACACAACTGAGCGACTTCACTTTCACTTTTCACTTTCATGCATTGGAGAAGGAAATGGCAACCCACTCCAGTGTTCTTGCCTGGAGGATCCCAGGGACGGTGGAGCCTGGTGGGCTGCTGTCTATGGGGTCGCACAGAGTCGGACACGACTGAAGCGACTTAGCAGCAGCAGCAGCAGTGTAAGCTTATCTGCTTCTCTGACCAAAACTACAGTGGCAGCTAATCCCCAGAGGCCTGGCGGCCATCCTGCGGCCACTGGATCCAGTCGTTTGGACAGGTATGTGACTGGGCACTGCCATGGCCCAGCTGTTTGTGTGAGGACCCCCAGGGCAGTATGACTTTTCTCATCTACAAAGAGTTTGAAGTCCTGTGTCATATCCAGCAGTCCTAATGCTGGAGCGTGGGTCAAGAGTCTCTTTATCTCCTCGAAGGCCTTCTTCTGTTCAAGTTCCCACTCTAGGGGGTCTTTACCAGTCCCTGCTGTGGCTTTAAACAAAGGCTTGGCAATCTCAGAGAAACCTGGTATCCGGGTTCTGCAGAATCCGGCAGCCCCGAGGAACTCATGGACTTCTTTCTTGGTGTTCCGCTGAGGTATTGAACAGATGGCTTGCTTTCTCATGTTCAAATGCCCGATGCCCTTTTGAGATTACAAACCCCAGGTACTTGACCTCGTGTCTGCAGATCTGAGCCTTTTTCCATTGCACCTTGTACCCTGTGGTGGACAGTAGAACCAACAAGGCTTTGGTGCCTCTCCAGCAGTCCCCTTGGGCAGGGCTGGCTAGCAACAGGTCATCCATGTACTGGAGTAGGGTGCAGTTTAAAGTTTCTCCAGGAAAGGCAGCAGGATCCGCAGCCAGGGCTTCACCAAACAAGGTAGGTGAGTTTCTGAAGCCTTGTGGCAGTTGAGTCCAAGTCAGCTGTGTCTTTCTCCCAGTGTGTGGGTCTTCCCATTCAGAGGCAAACAACGGCTGGTTGGCTGGTGACAGCCAGAGGCAAAAGAATGTGACTTTGAGATGAGGCATGTGAACCAGATTGCCTGAGAAGGTAAGAGATTCAAGAAAGTGTAGGATTTGGGACCACTGGATGGATGGTGATCACTGCACTGTTGACCATGCAGAGGTCCTGGACGGGGTGGTAGTAGTTCCCTGCAGATTTTTTGACTGGTAAGAGCAGATGTTCCAAGGAGACGGACACTTAATTAGGATCTCGGCATCTCATAGACACTGGATGTGGTCCCAAATTCCCAGGTGTGCCTCCCATAGTACTGGATATTTGTTTTTGTCTAACAGGAGTGGCTTGTGGCTCAGGTCCACCACAATGGGGCCATGGTTTTTGGCCAAACCTGGGGGCCTCTTCTCTGTCCAGACATCAGGGCATTCTTTTAGCAGGCTGGGGGGATTTATTTGTTCCCTCCCTGAGAAATAGAGACACCATTCATATTCCCTGGGCACGGTCACAGCCATCCTCAGAGCTGTTTGGCTCCCCAAGGGGAGGCTCACAGGCTTTCTGGGGGCTGAAGTGATTTGTGCCCCCAGTTTTGTCAGCAAGTCTCTACCCAGCATGGGAATGGGGCATTCTGGTAAGTGCAGAAATTCATGAGTTACCAGATGGCCACATAGCGGACATGAACAGGCCTTGCAAAATGAGCGAGCTGCCATGTCCCCTGTGGCCCCAACTATAGGTGTTGTTCAGTCTGTGAGGGGAGCCACAGGTGTGGTTACCACGGAGTGTTCAGCTCCAACATCCACTATAAAAGTCATTGATTGGCTCCCTACTTTCATCATGACCCTGGGCTCCCAGGGACCCAGGATCAGGGAGCCCAGTCTTCCCTAGTCTGTCTGCTCCAGCCAGGCTGATAAGGTTTTGGACAGCATACTCAGGCTGGTACCTTTCTTTGTTGGGTTGACTGAACTTCTTCCACCCTTTAGACGTCCCTCTGTGATGGGGGCACTCATTCCTCCAGTGTCCGGTCTCTTTGCAACGCGCGCACTGGTCAT
Source organism: Neotragus pygmaeus (assembly GCA_006410875.1). Classification (NCBI taxonomy): domain Eukaryota; kingdom Metazoa; phylum Chordata; class Mammalia; order Artiodactyla; family Bovidae; genus Neotragus; species Neotragus pygmaeus. The sequence goes on from SJYV01003247.1 coordinate 154,113, forward strand.
AGCGTAGAGGTGGTCTCTTCTTAGCTTTCCCTTTCCACGAGGGAACAGTATGTTCCACTGGATCTGAGCTCCTCAATGTTGCTGCTAGCCGGGCTGCTTTCTGTTTCACTTTTTCTGAGTGGTTGGGCCACAAATACCCTACTCTGTCCCTGTCTCTTCCTGCAAAATCTTGCCCATGGGGCAGGGTCTGTGCTATTAGAAGCCAGGAGTCTATGTATGGAAACTGATAAGGATGTTCTGGAGTCCCAGGGACTACCTGGTGTACTGCCTGGACAGTGGGCAGGTCAAGAGTGCCCTCTGGCGGCCAGCCAACGTTAAAGGGTGATGAATCGAGCTCACATAAGTTATGAAGCTTCCTGGGGGTCATCTTGACTCCTACAAAGCCCTTCTTAAAGTTCTTTATCATGCAATCTAAAACTGCTGGCTTACAGGAATTTCCCCCCATGTTGACAAATGTAATCTACCTGGCAGGGTTTTGAGGAAACCCTAATCTCTTAGATGTCTGCTCAAGCAGTCAGTTGACAGAATAACCAGTTATCAAAAATTTCTCTGATTCAATGGACATGAATTTGAGTAAACTCTGGGAGTTGGTGATGGACAGGGAGGCCTGGCATGCTGCAGTCCATGGGGTCACAAACAGTTGAACACGACTGAGCGACTGAACTGAATAATTTCTCCCTCCCTGTGTATCCTGCCCTGAGTCAGTGGCACAAAGAAAAACAAGGGTGGGTGCCCCGTCAAAAGAGGAGACCATTCAGGTTCCTGCTTAGCTGCCTCCCCAGGGAGAACTTAGGTACCTCTTAGCATTGGCTGCTGCTGCTAAGTCGCTTCAGTCATGTCTGACTCTGTGCAACCCCATAGATGGCAGTCCACCAGGCTCCACCGTCCCTGGGATTCTCCAGGCAAGAACACTGGAGTGGGTTGCCATTTCCTTTTCCAATGTATGAAAGTGAAAAGGGAAAGTGAAGTCACTCAGTTGTGTCTGACTCTTTGCGACCCCATGGACTGCAGCCTACCAGGCTCTTCCGCCCTTGGGATTTTCCAGGCAAGAGTACTGGAGTGGGTTGCCATTGCCTTCTCCCTTAGCATTGGCAGATCAGTATAAACCCCTGATGTGGATCTGTCTTGCAGGGAGGGACTGGGTCCCCCAAAGGCAGACACTGCCTTGAGCCGTATGAGGTCACCACGGAACCGCAAGCTAAGGCCCACTTGGACTCCGTAGCCACGAAGGCCATGAAGCCACACAATCGAGCCTGAAGTGCAAGCAAATCAGGCCGCACACTCATTCACATTCATTTTTTGTCCTCCTGGCCCCTCTTGAGGGAGATTTAAAATCCTCTTAGCATTGACAGGTCGATATAAACCCCCGACCCGGACCAGCCTCACAGGGAGGGATCAAATCCCCCAGAGACTGGCACCACCTTTCAGCCTTATGAACCTTATGAGCCTTATGAAAGGCACCACCTTTCAGTCACGGAACTGCAGGTTTTGGACCAGCTCAGGCTCCGTAGTCCGAGGACTATGGAGCTCACTTTCACTTCTTCCAATCAGCAGTCGTGCATACACAATCCCTCAGAGGCTATCACAATGCCTCCTTTTTCCCGAGTCCCCAGGTTTCCCTGTCTGATGCTCCCTTCCTGGGAGCCCAAGGAGGTGATCAGTCTCCTCTTCCACCCGTTGGGGTAGGTTTCTGCCTGAGGACCTGGAGCCTTACCTTATCCTGTGGCTGTTCGTGATGAGTTGGTCCATCCCTCCAATGAGTCCAGCCAGGGCTCAGCCATCCAGTCAGAACGCCAGCTAGAAAGAGAACCCGAAATACCATCAGGTGGCGCGCCTCCTTGTTCGGCTCGGGGCTCCCCAGCTCCCACCCGGCCGAACCACCAGTTCTGGGGCTCAGGGGGCCAGTGTGGTTGAATCTCACTGGGGCCTCAAGAAACGTTGCAGAAACCAGTACTCGAGAAACCAAGCACCACACTCGGAGAGTTGGAGAATTCAACTTATCATGCTGGCAGGCCCAGAGGAGTTAACTCCGAGCTCTGAGCCCCAAACAAAGGGGTTACAGAGTCTTTATACATGCACAGGCATGATTAAGTGGGTTTGCAGGTTTGCAGGGGCTAGGGCAATTGCAAAAGTAGGACAAGGGTGAGTGAGATAAGCTCCAGTTCCTAGTATTGAGTTCCCACTTTCTGAGACCTACGTGATCTAGACTTTGCAAGGAGCAAGCTGAGTTACAGAGGCAGAAAGAGCAGGCGGTTATGTAAAAATTTTCATTTTTCCTCTTCATAATGACTAGAGAAATGCAAACCAAAAGTCCAATGAGGTAAGCACTCACATTCATCAGATTGGCTGCCCCTAAACATCTTAAAGAATAAAGGCTAGAGATGGTGTGGAGAGAAAGTGACCTTCCTGCACTGTTGGTCATGATGATACTTAGGAGAATGTGTGGAGGGCCACAGAAATAACATACAAGTGTTGCTGGCTGAAATCTGGCTTTCTCTGTCCACCAAAGCTGAATAAAAAAATATGGACAGAACTTGGAGGAAATAGAAAGGTGGTTTTAATCCTCAGCTGGTGGAGAGGGGAACACAGTAGGCTCATGATTCAAGAACCGCCCCCCCCCATAAGGAATAGGGGCTTATACAAGGCAAGGGTGCGCAGTGGGGGGCTGGGGAGGAGGGACAGACGTGTTAGGATCTTCTCAAAAACAGTCATAGGCTGCCATCAGTAACCCAGTGATTGAGTCTAGCAGTTCGGTGTCTCTGCAGCCTTCTCTCTGATGTGTAACTGCAAGGGGAAGGGTGTTGTAAGGGTAAGCAAAGGACCATGGTGTGAAGTGTAGCTCCTGCAGAATTAGGGGGCAGAAAAGCAAACTAAGTTACAGACACGCAGAGTTAGGAGTAACTAAAGTAAAAATACTTTGGCCACCTGATGAGAAGAACTGACTCATTGGAAAAGATCCTGATGCTGGGAAAGATTAAAGGCAGGAGGAGAAGGGAACGACAGAGGATGAGATGGTTGGATGGCATCACCAACGCGATGGACATGAGTTTAAGCAAGCTCCGGAGTTGATGATAGACAGGGAAGCCTGGTGTGCTGTAGTCCATGGGGTCGCAAAGAGCCGGACACGACTGAGTGACTGAACTGAATTGAAAGTAAAAAAAGATAGGGATGCACAGGCCTGCTCACTGTTCTCTTTATCTTCCCTTGTTCTCAGGAAAGAAAAGAAACTCACCCCTTGTTTTTTTTTCCTTTTCACTGCAAAAAATTCCCCCATCATTTTATTTCCTCCATATCAGTGGAGAAAGGGAAATAGGTGTCATTCTTGTTCTTGTCTAGCTGAGGACAAAACCTCAGTTTTGCTCTGTTTGACAATCACCAGCTGTTCAGCCCAAGGGCCCATCTATCTCCTGTTTCATATTTTCCTTAAGAGACGTGGACCCCAAGAAATCTTCATGGGGGTGATGAGGGACAGAAGGTCAATCTTTCATAACTTCTTGAATGCTGACCTGGGACTCAGAGACCCTATCTAATCAGGGTCATGGAGCCCTTGCCCTGTTTTATTAAGGGGCCCCAGAGTGACTTCTGTGGTTATTACCACAGGATCTGTTCGGAGGAGTGGCTGTAATCTCTTTGGGGGCGTGTGTTTTCTCTCCACATCATTATTATCTTGATGTAAATCTGTTGTTATCAGGAGGAGACAAGTCTTAACAGGTAGTTTAAGAAAACAGAGGCCATAGATCAGTAAAAGAGTTATTGTAACTAGGGGTCAAAGAAGGAGTGAGAACCAAGATGCGTTCGATGACGATTTTGATTGTGGTCCAGATAGGGTCAGTGCCTGGGTCATCCTGTCAAAAGGGATGGAGCCATTCAGACTCAGAAATAGTTGGAGGAGTGACAACCTGAACATTAATAGACAAATTAGAAAAAAATTAAGCCTGAAATTGAACCTGAATCCTAATTTAGATTTAACACTGTCAGGGAACTTGTACAAGCCGGCAGGTAGCCAGTCGTCTAGGTTTGTCTATGTAGATCTTATTTAATCCTTTAATGTGGCTATTGGTCATTACACTTTTTTTTCTTGTCAACATATGATCCAGAGCAATTTCCTTGTCTAAACATATAACAGTTATGCTGCTGCTAAGTCACTTCAGTTGTGCCCAACTCTGTACGACCCATAGACGGCAGCCCACCAGGCTCCCCCATCCCTGGGATTCTCTAGGCAAGAACACTGGAGTGGGTTGCCATTTCCTTCTCCAATGCATGAAAGTGAAAAGTCAAAGTGAAGTCGCTCAGTCGTGTCTGACTCTTCCTGACCCCATGGACAGCAGGCTACCAGGCTCCTCCATCCATGGGATTTTCCAGGCAAGAGTACTGGAGTGGGGTGCCATTAGTAAGATTGTAGTCACCTGCTGTAGCAGACCTGGTTTTCAGAATGGCTGATGGCATCCTAAGTCTGACACAACTCAGAAAACTCAAGTTCTCAACAATACAGGACTTATCTGAAATCACACCATAGTGTCACCTGGTTATTTCCACAGCTACTCTATTTTGACTTTAATTGTAAATTTTTTTCTTATTAGCCAAAGCGGCTGTCACTGTTGGTAATGTTAGTATTTCTCTAGGTTTGAGAAGATACCAGAATCAGGGGTCGTAAAAATCTCCTCCCCAAAGTGTCTAACCATTTGAAGGCCTCTTATGCAGGTTGTTTTTTTTTTTTTTCAGAGCACAGAGTTCCTCATTCCTAATTTCCACCCTGAACTCCTTTGAGAGTGTTGAAGGTCAGCAGCTTCAGTGGCCATGATTTAATCTTTGTAGAGGTAGATGGCAGAGCCCTGACCATTTTTGTCACACACTTGGTAATGCAAGGGACAACACTAAAAAATTTTTTTAGATTATTTATTTTAATGGAGTATAATTACTTTATAATATTGTGGTGGTTTTTGGCATACAACGACGTGATTCAGCCACTGGTGTACATGTGCCCCCCACATTCTGAAGCCTCCTCCCACCTCCCTCCCCAACCATCCCTCTTTGGGGATGTTGTCCCAGAGCACCGACTTTGAGTGCCCTGCTTCATGCATCAAACTTGCACTGGTCATCTGTTTTACATATGGTAATACACATGCTTTGATGCTATTCTCTCACATCATCCCACCCTTGCCTTCTCCCACAATGTCCGAAAGTCTGTTTTTACATCTGTGTCTCTTGCTGCCTTGCATATAGGGTCTTGTTACCATCTTTGTAAATTCCATACATATGTGTTAATATACTGCATTGGTGTTTTTCTGACTTACTTCACTCTGGCTCGGGACAACGCTTTTCAAACAGGCAATATAGAAAACAATACAGCTAGCAATAATAATAAGGTTATCAGTAAGAACTAAAATCAAGAACTTCCACTATGTATAGCCCAATATATACCTAAGTCATCTGACTTAGTTTGTTCAATACCAATCCTTATTTTTTAGGAAAACTATATACTGGTGTTGTCCATAAGGCACCCAGCCTAGTTTGCTAGTGTTATTAGACTGATTATTGTTAGTATGATTTGTTCCCAGTATAGAGGAGACTTTAAATAGGTGCAAAGTGTAGCTCCTGAAGAGTAAGGGGGCAGGAAAGCAAACTTAGTTACAGATATGCAGAGCTTGGAAAGGCTAAAAAAAAAAAAAAAAAAAACTAGGAATATTCAGGTCTGCTCACTGTTCTCTTTATCTTCTTTGTTCTCAGGAAGGGGAAAGATAAAAACTCATTACACTCTTTTTTTTTTCTTTTTACTGCAACAAATTCCTCTTTATTCCCTTTTCACTGCAACACGAGTACCTTAGGACCCAGCAGTCCCACAGCTGGACATAAACTCAGAGAAAATTTTAAAAAAAATTTAAAGACATGGGAACTGCTGCAATCTTGGCTCAGCAAGGCACAGTAGTCAAGTCTGGGAAGCAAGCTAAAGGTAGAAATTACAGCTGAATGGAAACAGGATGTGGCACATGTACACAATGCACTATTTCTCAACAGTAAGGAAGTAGGAAATGATGCCAAGTCCAGCCACAGGAAACAAAGTAGAGGTGATCATTCCTAGTGAAGGGAGACAGAGAGAGGCAAGTATCCTGTGATACCACCTCTAGGTGTAACCTAAAAGTGGATACAAATGAAGTTCATTCCTAAAGAGACACAGCCTCACAGATTTAGATAAGAAACTTCTGGTCACCAAGAAAATCAAGATGCAGTAGATTGAAAAGAAAAAACAAAAAGCCCCACAAAATTGTAATTCACTGCTGTTCAAAGTGTAGGGTAAAAATAGAAAAATATGTTTATCCTATTCCCCTCAGGCCATAGTGACCTGAGCTGATGTCGCATCCCCGGAGCCTGATTGGCTTGGGTACCAAGGCTGGAGTGTCCTGGGGCTGAGGGACCTGGGAGCATGTAGCAGGCAGTGTATCTCCACAACGAACCTGGAGTGCCTGTTGCCCTCTGCAGAGCCCCCAACCTTCAGAAACAAGTGGGAGAAATTAAGAGTTCGGAATTAACACATACACAGTAATATATATCAAATAGATGATCAAAAAGTAACTGCTGAATAGCATAGGAACGTTGATGAGCACACTGTAATCACCTATACGTGAAAATGAACCCAAAGAGAAGAAACATCTATGCATAATTGAATCATGTATGTGTACAACTGAAACAAACACATCAGAAATCAACAATATTCCAACACAAAATAACAAGGAAATTACAGGAAAAAAAGGAGTGGGACATGACGAAGTGCTGCCTCCTTGTGGCCTTTTAAGTTAACAACACCATGAAAAGTGGTTGTGTGTGTGTTAGTCACTCAGTCGTGCCTGCCTCTTTGTGACCCCACAAACTGTAGCCCGCCAGGCTTCTCTGTCCACGGAATTCTCCAGGAAAGAATACTGGAGTGGATTGCCATTCCCTTCCCCAGAGGATCTTCCCGACCCAGGGACTGAACCCTGGTCTTCTGCATCACAGGCAGATTCTTTATCACTTGAGCTACAGGGAAGTTCTAAAAGCAGAGCTGCTGGGTATTTAATATGCACAAGGATCAAGGGGCTGAGGGTAAAAAATACCTTCAAGAAATGTCCTCGGTGTCACTGGAAAAAAAATCAAAACAAGGCAGGTGTTCAAGTGGTCAATTTCAAGAGGTAAGTTTAACCCACACCCTTTAAAAGAATCACACGAAAAGATGTCCATATCACCAAATAGGAGGCTCATGCAAATCAAAACTACAAAACTACAATGAGGTATTTCTTCAAAGACTGTTGTCCAAAAGTTGACAGACAATCAATGCTGGAGAAAGTGTGGGGAAAAGGGAACCCTCCCACACTGTTAGTGAAAAGGTAAATTAGTAGCAGCCACTATGAAGAACAGTGTGCAGGTTTTTTAAGAAATGTATGAGAATGAAATTAGAATACTCCCTAACAGAATACACAAAAATAAACTCCAAATAGATTAAATACCTAAAAAAAGGACAGATAATATGAAACTCTTAAGGGAAAAAGCAGAACACACTTTGACATAAAATGCAGCCAATTTTTCTTTGACCTACCTCTTAGAATCATGAAAAATAAAACAAAAATAAATAAATGAAAAAAAAAATTTAAGGGACCTAATTCCCCTTAAAAGCGCTGGCACAGCAGAGGAAACCATAAATACAACCAAAAGACAAGCCCCATAATGAAACTAATCTGTGCAAACAGAGACATCCCTGAGGAATTTCTCTCCAGAACATACAAACAGCTTATGCACCTTGATATCAAAGAAACAACCCAGTCAAATAGGGACACAAGATTTAAATGGACCTTTCCCCACCGAAGACATAGAGATGGCCAAGAAGCACGGGAAAAGCTGCTCGGCATCTGTAAGTACTGGAGAACTGTGAATCAGAAGTGCCATCACCTCACACACGCCAGCATGGTCAGCACAGAAAATCTATGACAATAAATGCTGGAGAGGGAATGGAGGAAAAAGGACCCTCCTCTCTGTTGGTGGGAATGAAAGTCATTAAATCCATGAAGGAGAACAGGACAAAGGGTCATTAAAAACTAAAGAGCGAAATGCCATACCAATCCCAGTCCTGGGCAGAGATCCAGAGAAAACCACAGTTTTAAAGACAGGTGCAGCCCAGTGTTCATGGCAGCACTGTGTACAGCAGCCATACATGGATGAAGCCTCAGTGGGTGAGGACAGACAGATGGGTAGACAAGACGGGGTACACGCACTCAGAGCAGTTCTCGCTTAGCCATGAAAAGGGGGACATCACGCCACGTCCAGCAACAAGGAAAGAAGTGGATAACACTAAGTGAAGTAAGCAAGACAAAGGAAGACAAGTATCATATGATATTTCTTGGAGGCGGATTCTAAAAATGGATACAAATGAACTTCTTTACCAAAAAGAAATGGCCTCACAACAGAGCAAAGCACCTTACGATTGCTGCTGCTGCTGCTAAGTCGCTTCAGTCGTGTCCGACTCTGTGCGACCCCATAGACGGGCAGCCCACCAGGCTCCCCCGTCCCTGGGATTCTCCAGGCAAGAACACTGGAGTGGGCTGCCATTTCCTTCTCCAACCTTATGGTTACAGAAAGGGAAAGGTGGTGGGCAAAGGAAATGAGAAGGTGGAGATGAACATACACACACGACTCTGTAAAATAATCAAGAACCCACTACAGGACGAGGACCCCTAATCAACACTGCATAAAAACTACATGGGAAGAGAACCCAAAAAAGAACATGTACTTATGCATCACTAGAACATTCATACATCACTATGCATGAGTGAGTCGTGCTGCTGTACACCTGAAACAAATAAACCCTACACCATTGTAAGTCACCTCCACACCACTACAAAATGCAAATTACAAAAAGAGAATGCTCTCTACAAAAAGAGAATGCTGACTGTACTCCCTTCAGGCCTTAGTGACTGGGCTGCTGCCACATCCCTGAAGTCTGGGCAGGCCTGGGTCTCTTGGATGGACTGTCTTGGGGCTGAGGGAGCTGGGGAGGATATGCCAGCCAGTGAGCCATGCCCCATGGACCTGGTGAGCCTGTTCCCCTCTACACAACCTCCAGATCCTGGCAGGTCCTCCTGCAGTGAAACTGCACCTACTGCACCCAAAGGATGTGGAGCCGCTGGGCTGGAAGAGCTTTGAAAAGCCCCCTGGGTTCCACGTTTCCAGGTGATGGGGTTCCCACCGCCAGCTTCCCTCCTAAGGCTCACCCCACCTGTGATGAAAGCACCCTCCACAGAGTGGTGTTGCAGTAATTGGGATGTGATCAGGGGATAGGGTAAGGAAGGAAGAAGGAAGGGGAGACAAGCTTTGGGTGCTTCTTCTGGCACATTCCACTCTAATTGACAATTCAAGAACAGGACTTTCCCTAAGGCTCTGGTTCCCCCAGTAACCAGGGTAGGGGCATAGAGACATGCTGCCGCCTTGTGGCCATTTCCCATAACAACAATTTAAAACCCTTTACTCAGTTCAGTTCAGTCGCTCAGTCGTGTCTGATTCTTCGCGACCCCATGGACTGCAGCATGCCAGGCTTCCCTGTCTATCAGCAACTCCCGGAGTTTACTCAAACTTATGTTCATCGAGTCGGTGATGCCATCCAACCATCTCATCCTCTATCGTCCCCTTCTCCTCCCGTCTTCAATCTCTCTAAGCATCAGGGTCTTTTCAAAAGAGTCAGGTGACCAAAGTATTGGAGTTTCAGCTTCAGCATCAGTCCTTCCAATGCATATTCAGGACTGATTTCCTTTAGGANAGAACTTGGAGGAAATAGAAAGGTGGTTTTAATCCTCAGCTGGTGGAGAGGGGAACACAGTAGGCTCATGCTTCAAGAACCGCCCCCCCATAAGGAATCTAGGGGCTTATATAAGGCAAGGGCGCGCAGTGGGGGGCTGGGGAGGAGGGACAGATGTGTTAGGATCTTCTCAAAAACAGTCATAGGCTGCCATCAGTAACCCAGTGATTGAGTCTAGCAGTTCGGTGTCTCTGCAGCCTTCTCTCTGATGTGTAACTGCAANGCAAATGAGCACACGGGGACTCCTATGTGCTTTTATGGGACATTGTAATTCTGCAGTCCTGGATCTGTTCACCCCCAAATCTTCCTAATTTGAAAAGAAATTTAAGCAAAAGAATAAAATCACAGGAAAGCATTTGCTATTATATTTAGATAATATCCTTTATGATAATCCATGTAGATATTTTATGAACTTAGTTCAGTTGCTCAGTCGTGTCTGACTCTTCGCAACCCCATGAACTGCAGCACGCTAGGCCTCCCTGTTCATCACCAACTCCCGGAGTTCACTCAGACTCATGTCCATCGAGTCCGTGATGCCATCCAGCCATCTCATCCTCGGTCGTCCCCTTCTCCTCCTGCCCCCAATCCTTCCCAGCATCAGAGTCTTTTCCAGTGAGTAAACTCTTCGCATGAGGTGGCCAAAGTACTGGAGTTTCAGCTTCAGCATCATTCCTTCCAAAGAAATCTCAGGGCCGATCTCCTTCAGAATGGACTGGTTGGATCTCCTTGCAGTCCAAGGGACTCTCAAGAGTCTTCTCCAACACCACACTTCAAAAGCATCAATCCCTTGATGCTCAGCTTTCTTCACAGTCCTACTCTCACATCCATACATGATCACAGGAAAAACCATAGCCTTGATTAGACGGACCTTTGTTGGCTTAGTAATATCTCTGCTTTTGAGTATGCTGTCTAGGTTGGTCACAACTTTTCTTCCAAGGAGTAAGCATCTTTTAATTTCATGGCTGCAGTCACCATCTGCAGTGATTTTGGAGGCCCAAAAAATAAAGTCGGACACTGTTTCCACTGTTTCCCCATCTACTTCCCATGAAGTGATGGGACTGGATGCCATGGTTTTCATTTTCTGAACTTTAATGGTTTATATTTATGATAGATTCTAAACTTACTAAAAGTGTGGTAGTTACTTGATAGTATCATTACTCCCAAGAGAAGCACTTATGTTTACAGTTTGATATAGAATCAACTTCTCTGAAATGAATAGCAATTGTCAAGCTTCACAGCTAGAAACCTAATAGTAAATTCTGGAAAACCAAAGAGTTACCCGAGGGTAAAAACTTTCACTGCTTATAGAAAATGAAGACATGGAAGTCTATTCAAACACATTAGGAGCTACATAACTTTGAAGCCAACACATCTTTTTTTTTTCCCCCCCACTAAGAAACTACAGTTTTAAAGATGAAGCCTTTAGTGGGAAGATTGTAACTGAGTTAGGCATAAATAATTTATTTTCATCTAAATTGAATGCTTGATTCTCTGGCATGTTAAGTGCTACAATTATCTGGACCAGACAAATGCTTTGTTTTCATTTTCTGAGGTGATATTTTTTTATGGTTGAATATATCTGGCTATTTTTGCATGGTCACTTACAATGGGCTTTCTCATTTCCCATTTAAACCTGCTAAAATAAGTTAGTTTGATGTTTTGCTATGTTTAAATTTATATTAATCCTAAAGGGTCAAACTGAATAATGTTAGTGTGCTTTACGATTGTTTTTCCTTAGTAGGGAGGCGAATTCAGGTCACAGGGAAATTCTATTCCATATAAGTAAGTACATTTTGTTCCCTTTTGCCCGCTCATACTCAATTATCATTGTTTTTATCTGAGCACTGAAACATTTCTTTTAAGAGGGGGAAATTTTAGCATATGAATTTGTTTTGAGGAAAACAGCATGCCCACAAATATGCAGCAAAAGACAAGGATTCTACTTTTCAAGTTTTGTGGGACTTGAATGTTCTTCATTTAGAGCCACTTTTCTTCTTTTGATAAACGTGGAATCATATGGAAAACTGGTAGAATGCAAAAATCATGAACACTTGCAATTATTTTTCCCTGTATATTTCTTCATTATATATTCAGAGGAGTTCTTTTTCTTCTTCAATAGTGTAATATCAAAAAGATGGTGGGGAAAGAATTTTGCTAAAATAGTATAATCTTTTAGGTTTTGACACAGACTCAGAGTTAGAAGCATAATTTTTAAGACAGAGCAAATCTGAGAACTACTTCATTGTTACCTTTTTTATTTTTAACTTCAGGTGAAGAGGGTTGATGAATTCACACTCCACTGTACCTGGCACTGACATTATTATCTTTAGAAGGGCCCATCCTTTTTTTCTTTAATCCCTTTTATATCCTTTATATTTATTGCCCAATGTCCTCATTCTCCACAGGAAATAGAAGGGGAAGAAAAATCAAACATTTGACCTCAGAAGCTTCTAAGGATCGTTAATAGGTAAGGGGAAATAAAAGGGAAGAGAGAAAGGGGAATTACTCAGAAAAGAAAAACAGCCATCAGATTAATCAGGTCTTCATTTATGAGAAAAGAGTTTTAATATATGATTATGATGCAAGTCCTCTTAAAATGTACTATCCACTATAATTTCACATTGATCAAGTAAAAAGGCTAGTAGACATCCTTGACTTATCTCTTTCTTTCAGCTCTCACATGCCATGGCCCCCAACATGTTCCTATATCTCTTTACTTTTTCATTTCTTGTCTAAAACAACATCTCCTCTTGCCTGGACTGGACGAGCCATCTCTTTTCTCATTCTCTGCTTCCACACTGGCAAATACGTTTCTACCACATCAGCATTTTCCTTCCAACCTCAACATCACAGTGACTCTTTTTTCTGCCTGGAGAACCCTTCTTCTAAATTTCACTTACTTTAATCCTTTACATCATTCAGCTTTCAGATCAAATGTCTCTTCCTTAAAGGTGATTTCTATCACTTTCCTATGGAAAGTAGCTCTAGTCTGCCCCAAAGCATTCTTCATTTTATTGCTTGGTTTATTTTCTTTTCATTACTAAATGCTAATGTGTCTTATAAAAAAGTTTATTATTTATTTGTTTGTATATTTGCTTAGTTTCTATCTTCCAGCTTTTCTCAGTTACAAATAGGAGGTAAACTCCATGAAAGAGAAGGACATTATGCTTCAGTATTTTCACCCAAACACCCAGAAGAGTAGTCACATCACAGATAATTGATGATTATTTATTAAATGGGTGAAAGCACGGGGCTCATTATTAGGTGACATGCCTCCATCCTAAGAATAGGTATAACATAAGTCACTACGGACAGTGACTGCAGCCTTGAAATTAAAAGATGCTTGCTCCCTGGAAGAAAAGCTATGGTAAACCTAAGCAGCACATTAAAAAGCAGAGACACCACTTTGCCAAAAAAAGTCCATATAGTCAAAGCTATGGTTTTTCCAATAGTCATGTACAGATGTGAAAGTTGGACTATAAACAAGGTTAAAATGCTGAAGAGTTGATATTTTTCAACTGCGGCGCTGGAGAAGACTCTTGAAAGTCCCTTAGACTGCAAGGAGATCAAACCATTCAATCCTAAAGGAAATCAATCCTGAATATTCATTGGAAGGACTGCTGCTGAAGCTGAAGCTCCAATACTTTGGCCACCTGATGCGAAGAGACAAACCATTGGAAAAGACGCTGATGCTGGGAAAATTTGAGGGCAGGAGGAGAAGGGATGACAGAAAATGGGATGTTTGGATAGCATCAGTGACTCAATAGACATGAGTTTGAACAAACTCCGGGAGACAATGAAGGGGAGGGAAGCTTGGCATGCTGCAGGCTATAGGATCACAAAGAGTCAGACACAACTGATCGACTGAACAACAGCAAAGAATAGGTATACCATATTGTTGTTATTTCTGTTTTGTAATCATGAAACTGAAATTCTATTAGAAAGATTAGACAATCCTTCCAAGGTTGTATGCAATATAAATGGTATATCCAGCATGAAGACCTTCATTTGTTCCATTTCCAAAATTCTTGGTATTTTTATTGAGTTTAAAATTAATAAAACTGACTTCCTTTAATTTATACAACAGTCCTATGAGGTAAGTATTATTATCTCCATTTGTATAGATGATGAAGTTTAGGCTCAAGATAATCACTTTGCCCAAATCACATGGGTGAAATATGGTGGAGTCAGAATTTGAGTGCTATTTTCTATGACCTAACCTCACGTTCTTTCTATCATGTAACATTGTTTCCCAAATAATAGTACTAAGGTGAAGGTCCATCTAGTCAAAGCTATGGTTTTTCCAGTAGTTATATATGGATGTGAGAGTTGAAAGAAAGCTGAGCACTGAAGAATTGATGCTTTTGAACTGTGGTATTTGAGAAGACTCTTGAGAGTCCCTTGGACTACAAGGAGATCCAACTAGTCCATCCTAAAGGAAAACAGTTCTGACTATGCCTCTAAAACTCTAGTAGCCACTTACATTTCTACTATCGCTATAGTTTTTCCCTTTCAGGATCTCATATGGTTGGAAACGCATCTTTTAAAAAGTGCTAGAATTTTTCAGACTTAAATTTAAAAAAGTAGGGAAAACCGCTAGACCATTCAGGTATGACTTAAATCAAATCCCTTATGGTTATACAGTGGAAGTGAGAAATAGATTTAAGGGACTAGATCTGATAGATAGAGTGTCTGATGAACTATGGAATGAGGTTCATGACATTGTACAGGAGACAGGGATCAAGACCATCCCCATGGAAAAGAAATGAAAAAAAGCAAAATGGCTGTCTGGGGAGGTCTTACAAATAGCTGTGAAAAGAAGAGAGGCAAAAAGCAAAGGAGAAAAGGAAAGATATAAGCATCTGAATGCAGAGTTCCCAAGAATAGCAAGAAGAGATAAGAAAGCCTTCTTCAGCGATCAATGCAAAGAAATAGAGGAAAA
>SJYV01003247.1:170679-226407 GCA_006410875.1 Neotragus pygmaeus
CCAATACTTTGGCCACCTCATGCGAAGAGTTGACTCATTGGAAAAGACTTTGATGCTGGGGGGGATTGGGGGCAGGAGGGGAAGGGGACGACCAAGGATGAGATGGCTGGATGGCATCACCGACTCGATGGACATGAGTCTGAGTGAACTCCGGGAGTTGGTGATGGACAGGGAGGCCTGGTGTGCTGCGATTCATGGGGTCGCAAAGAGTCGGACACGACTGAGCCACTGAACTGAACTGAACTGAAGCTTCATGGTCCCCTAGGTAAAAGGAGGATCACAGTACCTCCCTCCTGGTGTTCCTGCAAGAATTAAATGGGCTCCCAATCCACTTAAACTGTGTGTCATAATACCTAACACATGGTACACACTCAATAAATGTTCGCTGTTCTTATTTTATGATGACTTTCAAAGGTGGCAATGGATAGTAAAGGGAATAGACTGGGGAATTAACTACCTATTTTTATGCCAAAACGACTGATGACAACCAGTCACTAAGTTGTTTGAAACTTCTCAATTTGCTGTTGCTGCCATTTGTACCATCCAATGGCAGTAACGTTAATTTTAAATCAGTGATTCAATTTAGAGGTGTGGGTGACGGTAAGTTGCTTCCACCAAAATAAAGTTTCAAAATCACCTGGGTTAAAAGACAAATAAGAAAAGGTCCATAGGGAAGCCAGGCATTGGATTCTTACATGCTGAAGATGGAGTCAAGTTTTCTGCCCTTTGTAGGCAAAATATGGGAGACCTATCTGGTTGTAGGAGGGTTTGACCCCCGTGTTATCAAAGTAGCATTAGAACTTCATTAAGAAAATTTCCCAAGAAGTGTATGAGTTGAAATGTGTCCCCCCAAAAGAAACATTGAAACCCCTACCTTCAGTTCCTGTGACTATGACCTTATTTGGAAATGGGGTACATATAATCAGGTTAGGATGAGGTTGTACTGAACTTGGCCCCTCATCCAATATAACTTGTGTCCTTATAGGAAGAAAAAAGACACACTGGGAAAATGCTATGTGCTCATGGAGGCAGAGAGCAGAGTGATATATCTTCAAACCAAGGAATGCCAAGAACTGCAGGCAAATATCAGAAGTGAAGAGAAAGACTACGGCATATTTTCACTTAGATTCTTCAGTGAGAGCATAGGCCTACCCACACCTTGTTTTCGGACTTTGGCCCCTAGAACTGTGGAGAGAATACATTTTTTTTGTTTGAAGTCATCTAAGTTTGTGGTATTTTGTTATAGCAGCCTGGGAAACTAATATAGTCTGATTATGATCGAGTGGAGGTTTGAAGAGAAAAATCATGGAAGAATGAAGAGATTCAGTCTTTGGAACCACATGTAACTATTCTCATTTGCACATATTCAGGTAATTATGCATGAAAGGGCTTATATATTTTTTAATTGGAATATAATCACTTTACAATGTGGTGTTAGTTTCTGCTGTACAATGAAGTGAAATCAGCTATATGTATACATATATCCCCCTTCTCTTGGGCTTCCCTCCCATCTCCCTGCCATCCCACCTCTCTCGGTCATCAACAGAGCACCAAGCTGAGCTCCCTGTATTATACAGCAGCTTTCCACTAGCAATCTAGTTTACACATAGTAGTGTCTATATGTCAATCCCAGTCTCCCCATTCGTCCAAACTGTGCCCACATGTCCATTGTCCCACTAACCTCACTCCCATTTCAGGGTCCGTCTCTCTGTCCTTACACTGGAAAGCTTTGTCCCAGATCTTACCATATAATCTCTCTTCTTGCACTCAGCTTGACTTCCTCAGAGAGGCCTTCATGGACCATCCCCCCCACAGTAGCCCAAGCCTCCCAGTATTCTTTATCTTTTTTTCCTGTTGAGTCATTTCAGAACACAATACTGTATGCACTTCTTTGCCTGTTTGGCTTGCCCCACTCCTCTGTGGCAGGTTGTGACTATTACAAGAGAGGGAACATATAGTCTTGGGCCCCATTCTCTGCAGCATCCAGAAGAGAATCATGTGTTCTAAGAGACACATGATTCCATAATCCATCACATCTAAGATGACCTCGATTGCCAGATACATCATTCCTCTGTGCCACTAAGAAAGAAGAGACTCCTAATGAAACTCTGCCCTGACTGTGACTGAGAGACACATCCCAACGCAGAGATGTTAAATTGTTGGGGGGGAATGTGTGTCTTGCATGCAAATGTTTCCATAACAATGACTCTGTGAAGAGCTCGATTCTTAAAGAAATCTTTTGACCCCTGTGAAGACCCACACAAGTCATAGTGCTGACCCTGAACATGGTTCCAGGTCTGTGAGGGTCCCACACAGGCAGAGTGGAGGGAGAGCAGGCTGGATGCCAGAACCCAGGGGTCGGGGCCAGTGTGTCTGTAACAAGGAACCTTCTGTCCATTCCAGAGCTCATGTTGGCATCTCTGAATTTCAGACTCCCAGCATGAGGTCATGTGGCCAACTGGATTTCGCAGCTCATGCTTGAGGAGCCTGTCCCAGTCTACAACACACTTTCACAGGGATTCTCGCATTTCCTTTCACCTCACAGCAACACTTTCAGGCAGGCAGGTAAGGTGACTGAAGTTAACTGACTCACTCAAAGTCACAGGGATAATTAGTGCCAATAGCCAGGAACTGAGCAAATTCTCTAATGCCATGTCCAGACACTCAGTTGACTCCAGTCCTTAACCCAAGCTAATTATAAGGTTGCTAATTACAAATTATAGTATTAAATAGAGTTGAATTGAAATGAATTCAGCAGATGAACATTCTGGAAGATTCCAGAAAAGTATAAACTCGAATTTGTGCACCCTTGAGTCAACTATCGGAGGTCCCCTCCCCCCCATCAGGTCCCCCATTTTGATTCCAAAGTCCTTTTCATGTAAATGAGCTATCGAGCCAGTGGGAGAAAAAGTCTGGGCTCTTTGGAGGGGGTGCGTTTTGGAGCAGTTTGCTGTTTTCTTAAAGCTTTGGGAAGAGTAAGCGGTAATCAATAGTGAAATCTGCCTGAATCTCGGAGGCTCAATGAAGGTGCTTTTGAAGCACATCACAGAGCTTGATTTTCTGTTATTTAGTGCCAAAAGTTATTACCTCAGCAGCAGTGCAATGTCTAATTTATACCAAATTGTTAGCTGAAATCTATTAGTTTATTAGCACCATCTCAGAATACAGTAACATCTCACTGGTTCTGCTTCTGTTTAAATTGACCAGCTGGTTTAACTCTATTAGCTTTGAGGCTGAGATAAACTCAAGTCCGCGGAAGCCACCCATGGCACTGGGGGAGAATGAATACAGATGAAGCTCGGGGTATTTGGGGTGTTAGCTGCTACCAAACTGCTACAGGCTTCATCTCTCTTGATGCAGCCGCGACCCCATTACTCCATTACCAGTGGAATGGGGAGCCGTTCTCAGAATTCAGAAAGCAGCTGTCAATGTGATGGAGTTTCCAGCAGAGAGGGAGGCATTTCTGGAATTGGAAAGCTGACAGCCCACGATAGTGACTTGGAGGAACGTGGATTGTCTGAAACTGATTTTTCAAGACTTGTCCCCATTGCCTGCAAATCTGTGACTTCTACAAGGGGACTTGTGGTTGGATTAAGGGAGCACAGAAGATTTAATGTCACCAACGGAGGATATTCTGATCTTGCCTCCATCCTACCTGTCCTCAGGGTCAAGACCTCAAAGCAGTCAGACCACAAACACATGGAAACATTTAACTAGAGGCTGAATGTTTCTCTGGAATGGACTCTAGAATGGCACATAGTGTTTGGCTGTTTTGAACTGCCCAGAGAAGTGAGAATCCTGGCCTTCAAAGTCACCCAGGTCTGGTTTGAGAATTGAGAACCTCTTTGCTTACTACCTGGAGAAGGAAATGGCAACCCACTCCAGTGTTCATGCCTGGAAAATCCCATGGACCGAGGAGCCTGGTGGGCTACAATCCATGGGGTCGCAAAGAGTCGGACATGACTGAGTGACTTCTGTGTGTCTGTGTTGCTTACTACTTGCATAGTCATGAACAAGTGACCTAAACATTCTCGTTCCCAGTTACCTCTTCAGAGATTATTTGGGGGAGAGTGCAAGTGTTGTACATCAAGTGTTCAGCACAGGTACCCAGGAAATACATAATTAACANCTGTGTTGCTTACTACTTGCATAGTCATGAACAAGTGACCTAAACATTCTCGTTCCCAGTTACCTCTTCAGAGATTATTTGGGGGAGAGTGCAAGTGTTGTACATCAAGTGTTCAGCACAGGTACCCAGGAAATACATAATTAACATTAGTTTTTTTTATCTAACTCTCGGCTTAGCGTTTCACAGCCATTGAGTTCATTGTATTTTCATTCTCCTCTAAGCTCCCTTATAATTACTTATTATTTTATTCAAGTCTGAGAAGAACTCGAAAAAGTAGTTCAGTCAGTTCAGTTCAGTTGCTCAGTCATGTCCATCTCTTTGCGACCCCATGGACTGCAGCACTCCAGGCTTCCCTGTCCATCACTAACTCCCAGAGCTTGCTCAAACTCACATGCATCGAGTCGGTAATTCCATCCAACCATCTCAACCTCTGCTGCCCTCTTCTCCTTCTGCCTTCAATCTTTCCTAGCATCAGGGTCTTTTCTAGCAAGTCAGTTCTTCACATCAGGTGGCCAAAGTACTGGAGCTTCAGCTTCAGTATCAGTCCTTCCATTGAATATTCAGGATTCTTTAGGAATGACTGGTTGGATCTCCTTGCTGTCCAAATGATTCTTCAAGGAGTCTTCTCCAACACCACAGTTCAAAAGCACCAAATCTTCAGTGCTCAACTTTCTTTATGGTCCAACTCTCACATCCATACATGACTACTGGAAAAACCATAGCTTTGAATAGATGGACCTTTGTTGGCAAAGTAATGTCTCTGCTTTTTAATATGCTAAGATCATCATAGCTTTCCTTCCAAGGAGCAAGCATCTTTTAATTTCATGGCTGCAGTCACCATCTGCAGTGATTTTGGAGCCCAAGAAAATAAAGTCTGTCACTGTTTCCATTGTTTCCCCATCTATTTGCCATGAAGTGATGGGACCAGATGCCATGATCTTAGTGTTTTGAATGTTGAGCTTTAAGACAACTTTTCACTCTCCTCTTTCACTTTCATCAAGAGGCTCTTTAATTCCTTTTTGATTCCTGTCACAAGGGTGGTATCATCTGCGTATCTGAAGTTACTGATATTCCTCCCAGCTATCTTAATTCCAGCTTGTGCTTCATCCAGCCAGGCATTTTGCATGATGTATTCTGCATAGAAGTTAAATAATCAGGATGACAATATACAGCCTTGACATACTCTTTTCCTGATTTGGAACCAGTCCTTTGTTCCATTTCCCATTCTAACTGTTGCTTCTTGACCTGCATACAGATTTCTCACGAGGCAGGAAGGTGGCTTGATATTCCCATCTCTTTAAGAATTTTCCACATACTATTCAGGTACGACCTAAATCAAATCCCTTACAATTATACAGTAGAAGTGGCAAATAGATTCAAGGGGTTAGATCTGATAGAGTGCCTGAAGTACTCTGGACAAAGGTTTGTGACATTATATAGGAGGCAGGGATCAAGACCATCCCCAAGAAAAAGAAATGCAAAAAGGTAAAATGGTTGTCTGGGAAGGCCTTATAAATAGCTGAGAAAAGAAGAGAAGCTAAAGGCAAAGGAGAAAAAGAAAGATATACTTATCTGAATGCAGAGTACCAAAGAATAGCAAGGAGAGATAAGAAAGCCTTCCTCTGTGATCAAAACTGTAGGTGGGGCAGTAATTGATCACCCTATTTTACCTGAGTGAAAGTCCTTGACTCGGGGAGGTAAAGAGACCCCTTCTCTGTCAATATCATATGGTTAATGCAGAATGAGATGGGAATCCCTGGTGGTTCAGTGGTAAAGAATCCCCCTGTCAATGCAGGAGACATGGGCTCAATCCCTGGGTTGGGAAGATTCACTGGAGAAGGAAATGACAACTCATTCCAGTATTCTTGCCTGGAAAATTCCGTGGAGAGAGGAGCCTGGTGGACTACAGACTATAGGGTTGAAAAGAGTCGAATATTACTTAGCAACTAAACCACCAACACAAAATGACGTAAGAACGTGAGGCTCCTAGTCCTGTTTCAGTGTCCCCTGCACATCCCTATGTCACTATGTCCCAGAGTCTGGTAAGGGACATGTGCTTCAGAAGAAAAGCACACAGCACACCAAACCCCAAGCCTATGTTAGGATTAGAACTGCATTTTCTCACATAGAAAACCAAGTTACGATTACTAAACGGGAGGGTGGGGAGGAACAGATTAGGAGAATGAGATTAAGAGATACAAACTGCTATCCATGAAATAGGTTCAGTCATGTCTGACTCTTTGCAACCCCATGGACTGCAGCACCCCAGGCTTCCCTGTCCACCACCAGCTCCCTGAGTTTGCTCAAACTCGTGTCCATTGAGTCGATGATGCCATCCAACCATCTCATCCTCTCACCTCTCCTTCCACCTTCAGTCTTTCCCAGCATCAAGGTCTTTTCCAGTAAGTCAGATCTTCACAGCAGGTGGCCGAAGTATTGGAGCTTCAGCTTCAGGATCAGTCCTTCCATTGAATATTCAGGACTAATTTCCTTTAGGATGGACTGATCTGGTCTCCTTGCAGTCCAAGTGACTCTCAAGACTCTTCTTCAACACCATAGTTCAAAAGCATCAGTTCTTTGGTNTAAGAAAGCCTTCCTCTGTGATCAAAACTGTAGGTGGGGCAGTAATTGATCACCCTATTTTACCTGAGTGAAAGTCCTTGACTCGGGGAGGTAAAGAGACCCCTTCTCTGTCAATATCATATGGTTAATGCAGAATGAGATGGGAATCCCTGGTGGTTCAGTGGTAAAGAATCCCCCTGTCAATGCAGGAGACATGGGCTCAATCCCTGGGTTGGGAAGATTCACTGGAGAAGGAAATGACAACTCATTCCAGTATTCTTGCCTGGAAAATTCCGTGGAGAGAGGAGCCTGGTGGACTACAGACTATAGGGTTGAAAAGAGTCGAATATTACTTAGCAACTAAACCACCAACACAAAATGACGTAAGAACGTGAGGCTCCTAGTCCTGTTTCAGTGTCCCCTGCACATCCCTATGTCACTATGTCCCAGAGTCTGGTAAGGGACATGTGCTTCAGAAGAAAAGCACACAGCACACCAAACCCCAAGCCTATGTTAGGATTAGAACTGCATTTTCTCACATAGAAAACCAAGTTACAATTACTAAATGGGAGGGTGGGGAGGAACAGATTAGGAGAATGAGATTAAGAGATACAAACTGCTATCCATGAAATAGGTTCAGTCATGTCTGACTCTTTGCAACCCCATGGACTGCAGCACCCCAGGCTTCCCTGTCCACCACCAGCTCCCTGAGTTTGCTCAAACTCGTGTCCATTGAGTCGATGATGCCATCCAACCATCTCATCCTCTCACCTCTCCTTCCACCTTCAGTCTTTCCCAGCATCAAGGTCTTTTCCAGTAAGTCAGATCTTCACAGCAGGTGGCCGAAGTATTGGAGCTTCAGCTTCAGGATCAGTCCTTCCATTGAATATTCAGGACTAATTTCCTTTAGGATGGACTGATCTGGTCTCCTTGCAGTCCAAGTGACTCTCAAGACTCTTCTTCAACACCATAGTTCAAAAGCATCAGTTCTTTGGTGCTCAGCTTTCTTTATAGTCCAACTCTCACATTCATATATGACTACTCAAAAAACCAGAGCTTTGACTAGACAGACCTTTGTTGGCAAAGTAATGTCTCTGCTTTTTAATATGCTGTCTAGATTGGTCATAGCTTTTCTTCCAAGGAGCAAGTGTCGTTTAATTTCATTTTCCTAAGAAGGTGACTATGGTCATTCTTGAGCATGCCTAAAGTACACTCTGTTCTGAATCTAAGGCAACCAGACCAACAGGAGTGAGGAAGAAAAGGTCCCTGGGATGCGGGGCTGGTGACACCCAAGAACAGAGCTCTGGAGGAAAAGGGGGAGTGAGCCCCAAATCACACATCCTCTACCCATATCTTGACACCAAGCCTCTAGCACTTGACCTTCCTCATGAGCCCCTGAAGTTTTTCAAAATAATGTGTGCCCCTAGTACATAGCAAGCAGTCTTTCTATGTTAAGTGAAGGGTATCAAATAAAGCAGATGTCATTAGCTCCACTTCTCAAATATGCCTTAATTTAATATCTATTCTATACCACACTGTCCCAGGTGTGGGGGACATGGTGATAAATAAGGCAGACAGTATCACTGCCCTTGTTAGGAAGGAAGGCAGTCCTGAAGAGGATAGTCCCACCCACATCACACAACTAAACTGTGGGGTGTGATGAAGTTTAACAAAAGATGGACACAGACAACAATGTTTAGGGGGGGTTTAATGTAAGTAGGGGCTTCCCTCAGAGAAGGCAATGGCACCCCACTCCAGTACTCTTGCCTGGAAAATCCCATGGATGGAGGAGTCTGGTGGGCTGCAGTCCATGGGGTTGCTGAGTCGGACACGACTGAGCGACTTCACTTCCACTTTTCACTTTCACGCATTGGAGAAGGAAATGGCACCCCACTCCAGTGTCCTTGCCTGGAGAATCCCAGGGATGGTGGAGCCTGGTGGGCTGCCATCTATGGGATCGCAGAGAGTCGGACATGACTGAAGCGACTTAGCAGCAGCAGCAGCAGCAGAGGCTTCCCTGGTGGCTCAGTGGTAAAGAATGCACTTGTCAATGCAGGAGATGCATGCAGTTTTGATCCCTGGATCAGGAAGATCCCCTGGAGAAGGAAATGGCAACCCACTCCAGGATTCTTGCTTGGGAAATCCCATGGACATAGGAGCCTGGTTGGCTACAGTCCATGGGGTCACAAAAGAGTTAGACATGACTTAGAGCATAGAAAACAACAACAACAATCTAAGTGGGGTAATCAGAGATGGAGAGAGAACTGCTGACTGGTAGAAGCACACAGAATATTCCAAGTAAAGAAAAATTCCACTTAAAACTCTGAGGTAGAGAAGAGTTGGGGCAGCTCGAAAAACTAAAGTGAAACTCTGGAGCTGGCTCATGGGGAGGAAGCAGAAGTGAGGTGAGATTGGAGCTTGAGAGATTGGTGAAGTTGATTGGTCACACACAGCTAAGTAAAACTGGGATAGCAATGGAAGTTTGTTGTCGTTCAGTCACTAAGTCATGTCCAGCTCTTTGCGACCCTGTGGACTGCAGCACGCCAGGCTTCCCTGTCCTTCGCTGTCTCCCAGAGTTTGCTCATATTCATGTCCATTGAGTTGGTGATGCTATTTAATCATCTCATTCTCTGCCACCCTCTTCTCCTTTTGCCTTTAATCTTTCCCAGCATCAGGGTCTTTTCCAATGAGTTGGCTCTTCACATCAGGTGGCCAAAGTATTGGAGCTTCTTCTATCAATGGAAGGGTGTTAAACAAAGAGGTGATATGATTAAATTAAAATTAAGAAGATCACCGTCTGCTGCAGAGTTAAGGTTGGATGGGGGAGGGGTCCAAGAGTGGGAGCAAGTTGGCAAGTTGAGACACATTTCAGTTGGGGCAGGCGATGATAGTGGTGCTTCTTGGGCTTGTAGAGACCTCAGAGGAGACTTGGCCAAGTCAGAACTAGCTAGGGCAACAATCAGAACCAAAACCCAGTCTCCTGACTGTCCAACTGAATCCTCTAAACTTGACCATGCTCTGCCGGTATACAGGGCAAAGGGAGATTACTGGTAGGGAAATGGAAGTGTCATTAGGAGAATTCATCTAGAACACCATGGTCAAACCAGAGCCAACAGTCCCTGAGGATCCACACACATTATTCTCTCCAAAAGGAATTTTCAATGTCACATGCAACTTCAATGACAAGCAGAAAGAAATCAATCAGATCATGCCTTTTGTGTGCATGCTGTCATGTCCGGCTCTTCGCAATCCCATGGACTGTAGCTCTCCAGGCTCCTCTGTCCATGGGGTTCTCCAGGCAAGAATACTAGAGTGGGTTGCCATTTGCTTCTCCAGGGGATCTTCCCCACCCAGAGATCAAACTCACATCTCTTGCATCTTCTGCATTGGCAGGCAGGTCCTTTAGATGGCCACCTTCTCTAATGAAGTTTACTATTTCAGAAAAGATGTTTGCATTTTTTATTGACCATCATCAGGCTCCAGGTATCTTTTCTCTCTGTAGGAAAAAGTACAAGACTCAGTGCATAAATTCATCAGAAATGATAAATTCATGCCAAGAGATGAGAAAGAAAAGACACATAGGAAAACTACTGGGAGCTTAGTTCTCCTACCCCAGGAGAACCTGCACCAAAGCCCAAAGTGGAACAACCATGTTCAAAGACAGGAATCCATTTCAGCCGAATGTGATCCATCATATATATTTATCTATTTATTGAATAGTTTTGATTTGAATTTTATTGGATCTACAATGATGTAGTTATTGATCAATGGTATATTTCACCTCTAACTTATTTTGGTTTCATAATTGACTAAAACAGTAAGCACAAGGAGATTATATTTGATTTTATATTCATATTAATATATATTATCATTGTAATAAAAATACTTGATGTTCTTATTGGGATCTATGAAGAATACTTTCCTCTAAAAAGAGTCCACATATTATTCAAGTTTGGGAAATCCTGGTCTCAACCAAATGAAAATTAAGCAGCAGTCTGCTCTAATTTAGACTACATGATATTTTTCTTCTTGGTGGTATGAGAGAGGAGAACCCGGCAGATCCTTTATCCTTCCTAGTACAACTCCCAGAAGGTGCAAAATCTACTGAAATTTAAAGAATGAACTTCAATTGTGTTAACTTATTATTGTATTCCCTTATTACAGTGGGTATAGGCTCTACCTCTTAAGACGATAAGCACGTTATTATCCTCACACCCTTTCAGAAGTCAAGGGCAATGGTCTATGAAAAAAGTCTTCATTGAATTTGTTGTAATATTGCTTCTGTTTATGTTTTGGTTTTTTGGCTGAGAGGCACATAGGATCTTAGCTCCTTGATCAGGAATCAAACCCACACCCCCTGTATTGGAAGGTGAAGTTAACCACTGGACCACCAGGGAAATTCCCCAAACCTGCATTATCTTTAATCTTTGGATTCAGTTTACAGAGCCCTTCTGGTTACTGAGAGGCAGGTAGGAAGTGAGACAATACGACTCTCCTTCCCCATGCATCCTCCTATGAAGTCATCAGTATTCTTTGCATCTTTTCCTCCTCCTTTTGGTTGCCGGCTTCCAGTTGGGTAATCCTAAAATAAATGTCCCTGGTAATTCAGATGGTAAACTTTCTGCCTGCAAAGCAAGAGACCAGCAGAGTTCAATTCCTGGGTTGGGAAGATTCCCTGGAAAATGGAATGGCTGCCCACTGCAGTATTCTTGCCTGGAGAATCCCATGGAAAGAGGAGCCTAGTGGGCTACACACTAGTGAACGCACACACACAACGTAGATAAGCTATGTTCACAGTGTCAGGACTCTAAGAATACTGTATAGGGGAATGTTATTTTTGATGAAAGAGGGAAAAGCAACAACATTCCATAAACAACAAAACAACATAGCGTTATTCTCTATGTGGTACACAAGGGATTCACGGTGAATGTGAGGACCCTGGTGCTCTGGGATGGGTAATTTTTAAAAAGAGGCATGTAATTTTTACCCAAGACTTGCACCAAGGGAAAATACCATCCCTTAGTTGTCTGATTAGGCATATAGAAACCTCAGGAGCAAAAAAGAAAAAAAAAAAAGGAGGCTCCTCTTTGAAGCAAGCATACCAGAACAGGAAGGCTGGGATGGAGAGAGCAGATGAGCGTCTTAAATGTGTCTTAACTGATGTCTGAATTGTGTCTCTTTCACCCAGCTCTGTTATAGATGGGTCCCATCAAATTCCAGAAAGGATAAGATAAAAACAAGGTGAGTTAGCCCAAGGAAGGGAATGGCTACTAAAATAGATATTTCTTTGCTTTGCTTCATGCATCTCCACTGACCTCTATCATGCCCCATTTGCAAGGCACACGGAGCACCTCCCTGCCCCATTGCTTTTGCAGTAAACATTAAACAGCACTGCATATGGAGAACAGCCAAAGCATTTGAGAATTCATCAGCAGTGGCAAACCTGAATGGTTCCCTGCCATGCAAATTGCTTTGGCTTCCACACTGCTCCTGTCGCGTCAAGTGCTGGTGGTAAATAGCCTTCCTTGGGATTACTATCAAGTATTCATTTTAACAACATTAATTTACAACGTGTTATCCCGCTTTACATTGTGCTACATGACTTATTCACAGAGCCAGCCCTTTGGTGACTGATGTTTATTCATTCTAATCACCGCACTTGCCTGAGATTTGTAGGTTAATGGGACCTGGACTGAAAAAAAGATTGTTTGCAGGGGGTTTTTGGGTGGGACTCATTCATGACGAAGACAGCAACACCTCCTGAAAAATCTACCTCTTGCTGGTTGGGCAGAGGGGAGGGAGAAAGCCACTGGAGGGGATTGAGTCAAATCAATGTCCTCACCTAAGGACTTCCTGGGACCAGCATGCTGAGGAAGCAGCAGGAATAACCACAGCAATGATGCAGATCTCCTTACGGTCCTTTTCCTTGTCAAGTCTCTTCCTGTCTTTTGTTTTCACAATGACCCTGGCAGGTAGATGTTGTTGTTGCTGTTTACTAGCTCAATTATGTCCAGCTCTTTGCAACCCCATGAACTGTAGCCCACCAGGCTCCTCTGCCATGAGACTTTCCAGGCAAGATTACTGGAGTGAATTGCCATTTTCTTCTCCAGGGGATCTTCCCAACTCGTGAATGGAACTTGAGTTTACTGCATTGGCCGATGGATTCTTTATCGTTGAGCCACCAGGGGAGCCAGTGTAGTGGACAGTTTATGGGATCTGGGGACTGACTGATGGAGGTGAAACTTGACTGTACTACTTACTCTCCAAGTGACTGTCAGCAAGTTACTCAGCCTCTCTGTGCCTCACATTCCTCATCTTTAAAATGGGCACAGCAATCACAATTACTCCACAGAGCTGTTGGCTAGTAGAGTTGCTACAGTGAAATACAGAACAGAGTTGGTACATAAATCAAACACAGTGCAGAGTTGTTAGCTCGTCAGCGGTCCTCTTCCTCTTCCTCTGCACCGCTGGTGGCATTGCCTTTCCCTCTGCTGGGGCTCAGGTGTATCACACGACTGACTTGGGCTAAAGAAATGAAAGTGCAAGAATATGCATCGTTGCTGAAGAGAGGCACGTGGCTGCTAGTGCAGGACGCTAGGGGGACTTTCTGCTCTGGGGACAATGAAAGTCTAGGCAACTGACAGAGCCCTGAGAGCTGAAGTCCTGGAGAAAGGAAATGTGGAATGGAGCTCCCAGCCAATCCGTGATGGAGTGTGAGTGAGAAATAACCCTACGTGATTATAAGGTTGATTTTTTTTTAACTGAAGTAACTAGTGCTGGAGAAGACTCTTCAGAGTCCCCGACTGCAAAGAGATCAAACCAGTCAATCTTAAAGAAAATCAACCCTGACTATTCATTGGAAGGACTGATGCTGAAGCTGAGGCTGCCTGGTGTGTTGGAGTCCATAGGGTCACAAAGAGTCAGACACCACTTAGTGACTGAGCAACAACAAAAAATAATCTAACTTAACCAGACTGGCAGAGAAAGTGGTCTAGCAATGCTAAGTATCATTATCTCGTTATCAGCATTTTTTTCTTTTTTTTTTTTTGGCTGTGCTGAGTCTTCTTTGCTGCCTGGGCTTTTCTTTAGTTACGGTGAGCAGGCGCTACTTTAGCTGCGGTGCATGGGCTTCTCATTGCAGTGGTTCTCTTGCTGCAGAGTATAGGCTCTAGGGCCTGCGGGCTTCAGTAGTCGCAGCTCCCAGGCTCCAGACCACAGGCTCAGTAGTTGTGGCACATGGACTTCGCTGCCCCATGGTGTGTGGGATCTTCCAGGATCAGGGATCGAACTGTGTCTCTTGCATCGGCAGGCAGATTCTTTACCACTGAGCTACCGGGAAAGCCCTCTACATTAGCGTGTGTAGATCAAATAGTCATCCTGTATACCCCTTATACAGTGACGGAGACAATTCTTTCTGTATAAAAGTAGAACAGCAAACAAACAAGAGAGTTTGCCCCAACGGAGACATCATGCCTCCACATATCTGAATGATCTACATATTCACCATCAACAATGAAGCTTTGGTGTTAGTAAGACGTGCAGACTTGGATCTGTAGTGAGCTGGTAGTCAAAGCAGTGACTGGAAAAACACACAGGTGAATCCTGAGAGATGCTCCTGCAATGTCACACATAGAGACTCAGGGATTAAGGAGGTAGAGCCTTCTTCCACATTGTAGCTTGACTATCTTCACACACGGCCACCACACCATGGAAGGGCAAAATAGAGATGGGGAGAAGGAGCCGGCTGTGACAACCTAAAGGGTTGGGATAAGGTGGAGGGTGGGAGAAAGGTTCAGGAGGGAAGGGACATGAGTATACTTATGGCTGATTCACATTGTTGTATGACAGAAACTGACATAACATTGTAAAGCAATTATACTTTCATTAAAATTTTTTTTAAAAAGCACCTGACCTGGAGACAGAATGTGTTATTTCTGCCCACATTCTACTGACCAGATCTGATTATGTATCCCTCCCTGTCAGCCCCCACCCACCTATCGAAGAGGAAATAAGAAATGTTACCTTTCTGCAAGCTCAAGAGGAAAGAGAAGTGGTTTGGTGAGCACAGAACATTGTATCTTCTGCTGGCTATAATGACAAACTCTCATAGCAACTTGAGGGCTCTTACAGATGGGGTATGTTCCAGGGGCTGAGTGTTTCAGGCACATAGTAGGCAGCTGAGAAATGATATCTCTACTTAGCACTCTGCAGAATGAAAAATCGAAGTGACTACAAAAGATACTTCTCCGCGAGAAAGCTATAAACATGATGTTCTTTAGCAGAGATTTCACTCAAGAATATGAGGTTTGATGCTTCTTGTTCAGTCGATAAATCGTGTCTGACTCTTTGCAACCCCATGGACTACAGCACACCATGCTCCCCTTGTCCTTCCCTATCTCCTGGAATTTGCTCAATTCATATTCATTTGGGGTTTCCCAGCGGGTGCTAGCAGTAAAGAACCTGCCTGCCAAGGCAGGAGACATGAAACGCAGGTTAGATCCAGGAAGATCCCTTGGAGAAGGGAATGGCAACCCACTCCAGTGTTCTTGCCTGCGGAATCCCGTGCACAAAGCATCCTGGCAGGCTACAGTCACTTCAGTCATGTCTGACTCTTTGCAACTTAGCACACAGGCACACGTCCAGTGAATCAGTGATACTTTAAACCATCCCATCCTCTGTCGCCCCCTTCTCTTCATC
This sequence comes from Neotragus pygmaeus, assembly GCA_006410875.1. Classification (NCBI taxonomy): domain Eukaryota; kingdom Metazoa; phylum Chordata; class Mammalia; order Artiodactyla; family Bovidae; genus Neotragus; species Neotragus pygmaeus. The sequence continues at coordinate 186,068 of SJYV01003247.1, forward strand.
AATAATGGACCCATGGTTAAATCCCTGTTGCCTGGGGCTCATGAGATGACACTGCCAAGCATGACTTGGGTAGAGGGCTGCACACAAGAAACCAATCTTTTTGCTACTGAGCTAAGCCTTTGCTGTTGACCTGTGCATATGTTCATCGTATCACATTTTCACTGGATGTCTTTCTCATCACGTGGGCAATACTGGTCAAACAATATAACTTTACCCAGAGGGTCAGGAATGGATCACACACCTGTGTACTCTCTGCTTGGAATTCTCTTACCTTGTAGCTTAAAAAAGATAAGGTGACCTTTGCCTATGCCTTGCCTTAGCATCGGGGAAACAGTCCAAGAGCTCGGTGTCCTGAGTTCCATGCCTGACTCTGTCTGCTTGGCTTCTGTTAAAAAATGACCGAGCAGCTAGCAACAACAGGCCAGGTTCTCTGCTCAGTGCTGAGAACATAGCAGAACCAGATCAGAAGGTCTTAGTTTTAGCCCAGTGAAAGAAAAAGACATTTAACAAAACTCACACAAATAAAGTTCTAACTACAAGTTGAAGACATGTGATTAAGGAAAAGTATGAGATTCTATGGCAGTAGTCTTTTCAAGCCCATTCTCCCCTTCCCACTCATCACCAAAACTCTATTTTTTTAGCTCAGCATAAAGGCTTCCAGAGGGGCTTTCCTGCTGGCTCAGAGGGTAAACAATCTGCCTGCAATGCAGGAGTCCTGGGTTTCATTCCTGGGTCAGGAAGATCCCCTGGAGGAAGGAATGGAAGCCACTCCAGTATTCTTACCTGAAGAATCTCCATGGACAGAGAATGATGGCAGGCTACAGTTCACGGGGTCGCAAAGAGTCAGATATGACTGAGGGACTAAGCATGCACACAAAGCCTTCCAGAAAAAAAAAAATCAGTTTTCTGAAATTCTTTTGCAGGTAGGTGTGGTCAACTGATCAAATCTTGTCCAATGAAATGTGAGCAAAAGAAGTGAGTTGGGGACTTGCCTGGTGGTCCAATAGCTAAGACTCCATGCTTCCAATGCAGGGGGCCTGGGTTCGATCCCTGGTTAGGGAGTTAGATCCCACATGTCACAACTAAGACCTGGCACAACTACATTAATTAGTTAATTAAAAAATAAAATTTTAAAAAAGACAAGTTGTTCTGCTTTCTCTTTCTCCTTCTGGTTAACTGGAAGTCAGATGTGGTGACCAGAACTAGAATAACATTTTTGGACTCCAAGACAGAATGCTGAATGAGCCTGGTCCGTCATGGTTACAGAGCTGCCTACCAGCCTTTAATATCTACAGACATTTTTGAATGAGAGAGAAATAAATACTGCTCTCTAATAAATGATAGGAAGGACTTATTTTTTCAAACTTTTTACTTTGTACTGGGGTATTCCCTGGTGGCTCAGAGGTTAAAGTGTCTGCCTGGAATGCGGGATACCCGAGTTCAATCCCTGGATCGGGAAGATCCCCTGGAGAAGGAAATGGCACCCCACTCCAGTACTCTTGCCTGGAGAATGCCATGGTGGGAGGAGCCTGGTAGGTTACAATTCATCAGGTCGCAAAGAGTCGGACAAGACTGAGTGACTTCACTCTCACTCTCATAACGATTAACAATGTTGTGATAGTTTCAGGTGAACAAAGAAGGGACTCAACCATACATAGACAAATATCCATTCTCCCCATAAAGTTCCCTCCCATCCAGACTACCACATAACATTGAGCAAAGTTCCATGTGGTATACAGTAGGTCTGGAAGGACTTATTTTTTGCTAAGGTCACCTCATCTGAGGGATGAAAAAGAGCCAAGTGTATGATGAGTATACCTCTTCATCAGAACCTCACAGGCAAAAAGTTTGAAGTAAACCCAAAGGACAATCAGGGTGGCTTACAGGCAAAAGACCCAGAAAGGGTGGTGTGGAGTGACGTTAGGCAGGGGATGGAAGGGCATGAGTGGCTTTGCAATGAAATAGGAGTTCCTCCTTGGATCATTTCACCTCTTAGGTTCTCAGTTTCCATATCTGTTAAGTGAGAATAGCAGACCCATTTCTGCTCTCACAGAACTGCTGCAAAGATAGAATGACATGTTGGGAGGGGGAGGGCAAAAACAACACAGGGCTTTGGTGCCAAGGGCATTCCAGCCAACTTCAACCAAGTTCAAATCCCATCTCTGCCACTGATGAGTTGCATGACTGGGAGTTACTAAAGCTCGGTGTGTGCCTCAGTTTCCCCATCTGTAAAATGGAGGTAGTAATGGTTTTCTTCCAACAGCACAAGAGAAAACTCTACACATGGACATCACCAGATGGTCAATACTGAAATCAGACCGACTAAATTCTTTGCAGCCAAAGATGGAGAAGCTCTATACAGTCAGCAAAAACAAGACCAGGAGCTGACTGAGGCTTAGATCATGAACTCCTTATTGCCAAATTCAGACTTAAATTGAAAAAAGTAGGGAAAACAACTAGACCATTCAGGTATGACCCAAATCAAATCCCTTACGATTTTACAGTGGAAGTGACAAATTGATTCAAGGGATAAATCTGATAGACAGAGTACCTAAAGAACTATGGATAAAGATTCATGACATTGTATAGGAGGTAATGATCAAGACCATCCCTAAGAAAAAGAAATCCAAAAAGACAAAATAGTCTGAGGAGGCCTTAAAAATAGCTGAAAAAGAAGAGAAGTGAAAAGCAAAGGAGAAAAGAAAAGAGATACCCATTTGAATGCAGAGTTCCAAAGAATAGCAAGGAGAGATAAGAAAGCCTTCCCCAGTGATCAGTGCAAAAAAATAGAGGAAAACAATAGAACTGGAAAGACTAGAGATCTCTTCAAGAAAATTACAAATACCAAGGGAACATTTCGTGCAAAGATGAACACAATAAAGGACAGAAATGGAAAGGACCTAACAGAAGCAGAAGATATTAAGAAGAGGTGGCAAGAATACACAGAAGAACTATACAAAAAAGATCTTCAAGACCCAGAGAACCACGATGATGTGATCACTCACCTAGAGACAGCCATCCTGGAATGGGAAGTCAAGTGGGCCTTAGGAAGCATCATTATGAACAAAGCTAGTGGAGGTGATGGAATTCCAGTTGAGCTATTTCAAATACGGAAAGATGATGCTGTGAAAGTGCTACACTCAATATGCCAGCAAATTTGGAAAACTCAGCAGTGGCCACAGGGACTGGAAAAGGTCAGTTTTCATTCCAATCCCAAAGAAAGGCAATGTCAAAGAATGCTCAAACTACCACACAATTGCAGTCATCTCACACACTAGAAAAGTAATGCTCAAAATTCTCCAAACCAGTCTTCAGCAATACGTGAACCGTGAACTTCCAGACGTTCAAGCTGGTTTTAGAAAAGGCAGAGGAATCAGAGATCAAATTACCAACATCTGTTGAGTCATTGAAAAAGCGAGAGAGTTCCAGAAAAAACATCTAATTCTGCATTACTGACTATGCCAAAGCCTTTGACTGTGTGGATCAAAACAAACTGTGGAAAATTCTTCAAGATATGGAAATAGCAGACCACCTGACCTGCCTCCTGAGAAATCTATATGCAGGTCAAGAAGCAACTATCGGAACTGGACATGGAACAACAGACTGGTTCCAAATCNCTCTGGGAGTTGGTGATGGACAGGGAGGCCTGGCATGCTGCAGTTCATGGGGTTACAAAGAGTCGGACACGACTGAGCAACTGAACTGAACTGAATTGTAATAGGCTCCTATGTGAAGCTACTTTATTACTACTCTTGCTCTAGTAAGCCAGACAGGCCTTTAAAAACATAGATCAGATCACTCCTTTGCTTGAAATTCTCCAGAGGTTTTTCAATGCACATACAGTAAATTTCAAAGGACAGTTGTTGCTGTTGTTTAGTTCCTAAATTATGTTTGACTCTTTGTGACCTCATGCACTGTAGCACGCCAGGCTTCCCTGTCCTTCACTATCTCCCGGAAGTTCCTTTTCATTATATCATATCTAATACTGCTTCAACCATGCACTCACCCCCTATAATTCTTTCTCCCATTTATCTGCTTCATTTTCTTCATGGCATTGATAAGCACCTAAAATTATCTTTTATTTTTATATAGCTCCCATACTAGAATATAATCTCTATGAAAGTAAGAACCTTGTAGTTTTGTTGCTATCTTGCCAGTGGTTAGGGTCAAATATCTATTGAATGAACCAAAATCAAACACAATATATTAATAAATTACAGAAACATAAAAAAAACTGATTTAAAAGTTCATCATTTTAAAAGACAAGGAAAAAAAAAAGCTTATCTTCAGATTACCTATAATACACATTGCAAGAATAAAAAGAGTAGTGTTTCATTTCACAAACTAAATGTACCTTAAAAAGGGAAAGTCTTTTAATTTCTTTGGTTACAGTTTTACAAATACAATATATCTTTAGTCAACCTATTAAAATTTCTTATTTATCTTTTTATTAGACATTGCATAAAGCTTAAAACAACAATTTAAGATAATATGCATTAAATTTTCAGTTTTATAACAGAAAATCTTCCCCAATAACACTTGGATATTAAACTTAAAAATGGTTAGCCTACCAAAAATTTCAGAATTGCTGAAAATTTAGTATAAAGACTGGAAAATGAAGGTAACACATACTTACATTTGGTCCTTGGGTTTCCTGCAGCCATTTAAGGATGTGGGTCAAAGAGAAAGTTTTACAATAATTAAATATAGTGTGTCTCAAAACTTAAGCAAAACAGTTAAATTTGAAGACAATTTAATGCTGAAATAACTATTTTCCAGTTATCTCATATAGGCTGTTTATAAGTTCTCAAGTTTTTCAACTTAAGTCTTTTTCTTTTTTTTAAAAAAAAGCTTAATTGAGATATAGTCACAACCAGACAATTCACCCATCTAAAGTGTACAATTCAATGTTTTTAGTATATTCAACAAGGTTGTGTAATTGTCAACTTAATTTTAAAAAGAAGTTTATTGGTTTCTTTCTTCATGTATACATTTTTATAAAAAATCTTGAAAATACAGAAAAGCATGTTTGAAAGAAAAACTATGTTATCTACAGACAACCATATTAATACTTTGGCATACTTCTTTCCAACATTTTCACTTCTGCATAGTTTTTTTTTTGGCACAGTTTTTTAATGAACTTTATGTTCTAGGTTTTTTTATATCTATGTCATATCATAGTTTTATACATTATTTTTGCATTAAAAATACTTTTCATTCATCATTGTAAACTTTTAATAATATGCTAAAATCTACTAAATGACTGTTATTTGCCAGGCAATGTTCTAGAAAGGATTAATCNGCTCCAAAGCTCATTTCAGTCTGTTGATTCAGTCTGACTGGCTGGGTTGGATTCTGGGGCTACTGGCTAAAAGGTCCAAGGTGTCCCAGAGCTGGGTGGGGCATGGCCGGGTCCTGGGAGTTTCTGGGCCTGGTGTCTGGATGCTGGTGTGTTGAGTGGGTCCTGACAAGGCAAACTGGAGGGGTGCATTGGTCCTGGGGCCAGGGACCGCCTGCTTCTGTGTGGGGTTGGGACCAAGAGACCCCAGGATGGGTCACCCAGCAGTGTATGGGTCTTGACTATACCATGACTCTGCTCGTCCCACTCACCTCATTGTGGTTTCTTTTTCCACATCTTTAGTTGTACAAGACCTTTTCTGATCTTTCTCACCAATAGTTGAGCTCTAAATATCTGTAATCTGGTTATGCCCATGAGAGGAGGCGAACTCAGGGTCTTCCTACTCCATCATCTTCACCAAGGGCTCCTGTGACTTTCTCATCTACATGCTGACTATTCTCCAATTCATATCTGCCATTCTTGGCTCTTTTCCGAGTTCCAGAGTACTGTCATCAGCTGCCCACCTGACATCTCCAATCATACATCTCGTATCTCAAGGCCATCATGTTTAAATAAAATCCATCCTCCTCCTTTACCAGCCTGTTCCCACCTTGGCATTCTTTGTCTTGGTAAAAGGTATCACCAGCCATCCACCAAGTGCTGAAGGAAACAAAAAAAGCAGGCGTCGTCTTTGGCTCTATCCTTATATACAATTGACTTGCAGGTTTTGTCCTCTATACTTCACAGCTGCTCTGCTTTTTGCATTCCCATCACTCCTTTCTTAAAGCAGACCACTGCCGTTTCTCACCTGGACTGCTGCAAAGCTACTCAGTCCTGGGCCTGCTCCCTCTCCATTTTCCTCCAGTCCACAAACAGCATGAATAGTAACGTTAATAATATGTGGCAAATAGGACATTTCATTTACGTTTCTGAATACCCAAACCATTTCTGCTAATATAGAACATCTGTATAAATACACATAGTGTAGTATTACTAAGTCTAAAAAAATAGCCTAAGGTATACAAAAATATTAGAATAAATTGCTCCCTAATCAAGAACTAGACTACCAGATTTCAGAGAGTCCAAGTTCAGTGCACATGCATACATCCACAAGTATGTGTGTGTGTGTATATATATATATATATATATATAGGCATATTTCCCAGGCACTAAAATACTAATCTTGAGGAAAGAGCATATGCTATAGTGCTGCATTTAAAAAAAATCAGAATTAGAATCATTTCTATGATGTTGTTGAATTTATCTTAAGCAATGGAAATCCAAGGGAAGCAGGCTGGACTTGAAAACGTTAATAGTGTTTTTTTTTTCTTCTTCATTTTCCAATTGCTCCAAAATATGATACTATTATCTCATATTTTTAAAAATAAAGTTTAAAATACATGTTTTAAAAACCAAAGTAAGAGCATTGTTATATCAAGACAGGTATATCAATGTGGATGCAATTTATGGAATAGTGGCCAAAAGCATGAACTCTGGGACCAGAAGACCCTGGTTTTATGCCCCAGTGATGCCACTTAACTTAAATATGATTTCTGGAAAATGACAATCTCTCTTTTCTTTGGTTACCTCATATGTAGAGGAGAGCACTATGAGTACCTACCTCAGATTGTTGCTTAAATTATTAAATGAGATATTATAGATAAAACAATTTGCACAGTCCCTGGCATATAACAAGTATTCAATAAATGGTATGTAATTGCTCTTTGGATGGGCTTGGCACAGAGTAAGTATCTGAAACCCCAAATTCAGAGAGTGATCAGCCTTAATCTCTAGTTGTTCTGGGTGTTATTATCGCTCCAACTAGACAGTAAGCTTCCTTATGTCTTCGATTTGTATTACCCCCTTTCTGGTTTTAATACTGCTTGTGCTATGGTCTTTAATTTCAAAAGTAGTATGGCTGATTGAAAAATAGTCCAGAAATGCTAGTTTCCTCCTCACACCCTTCCCTTCTTTAGAGTTGCCCTCGGTATCTGCAGAGTATTTGCTTCAGGACCCTGATGGGTACCAAAATCCATGGATGCTCAAATACTTTATACTAAATGGCAAAAGATGTAGCATGCAACCTATGCATACTCTCCCATATACTTTAAGTCAGCTCTAGATTACTTATATTAATAGAATCTAATTCAGTGTAAATGTTCTCTAAATAATTGCTAGCCTGCAAATTAAAATTTTGCGCTTTGGAATTTCCTAGAAATTCTTTCTGAATATTTTCAATCCTCAGTTGGTTGAGTTGGAGGCTACAGATACAAAGAGCTGACTGTATCTCATTGCAAGAGGTAACATGTTCTTTGGTTCTGGATATTTTGAGGGTAACGTATATTTGTTTGATTCATTAGAAATAGTGAATGTGTGCGTGTCTGTATGTGTGAGAGAGAGAGGGTGTATTTCCTATCGTTGTATTGTTCTTCTATTTTTCACTTAACAAGGACAGTTTCTAAGTCAGAGCCTATGAAATTTTTTTTTTTCTGTTACAGTATCTCGTAACATGGGATTACTTCACTATTAGTTTGTTCACTAAAACTTGTTCATTCACTTATTTCACTCATTGAATAATTATATGCCAGGTTCTGGATCCTGGGAAAATTATAAACAGTACTGCTATAAACATCCTTATGTAATTAAAAAAATATATTTACTTAATTATTTGTCTGGGCTGGGTCTTAGTTGTGGCATGTGGGATCTAATTCCCGAACCAGGGATTTAACTCCTGCATTGGGAGCATGGAGGCAGCCCCTGGACCACCAGGGAAGGCCCCACTCTTATGTAATTTTTTTAAAGAAGAAGACTTTCCCATTGCTGAGTCGTATATTTAGAAGCTGCACGTGGTGATTTTTAGATAAACAATGTGGGCACAAAGTGAGAACTCAATAAATATTTGTTGTTTGAGTCAATGACTTAGGCACATTCAGAGTAGGAGTTATTATAAGAGCAAATAAGTACTACAGATATGTATGTTTTCCTAACTTAGTATGTCTTATCATACCAAACAAATATCTGTAAAACTTGATTTATAGTGTATACTGGTTTAGAAAAAAAATTTACAGGAGCACAAACACTAGCTCTGTCTCTCTTTTAGAACATTCAGCATTATTGTTTTTGTAAGGTGATTAAATCAAGGACTTAGTAAACTTTGACTTATTATATGAACAAGAAGTTTCAGTTGAAAAAAGTCACTCTTCCTGTGAGATGGTCAAGTCAATGTTTTTCAAAACACAGAAATTAAGATGAATTAATTACTTTCTCATATGCTTTTTAAATTTTTTATTTATTTATTTTTGTCTTCCTTCATTTATTTATTGGGACTTCCTTGCTTTGCATGGGCTTTCTCTAGTTGCAACAAGCCAGGCCCCCTCTTTCTTGCTGTGCGTCAGCTTCTCACTGCAGTACTTCTCTTGTTGCAGAACACCTACTCTAGACTCCCAGGCTTCTGTCATTGCATCACTCATGCTCAGTAACTGCCGTGTGAGGGCTTCAGGGCATGGGGTCTTAGCTGCTCTGAAACATGTGGAATCTTCCCAGACCAGGGATCAAACCCATATCCCCTGCAATGGCAGGTGGGTTCTTATTCACTGTGTCACCCTGGAAGTCCTCTCATATGTTGATAATGTTGTTGTCTGGTTGCTAAGTCGTATCCAACTCTTTGCAATCCCATGGACTGTAGCACACCAGGCCTCCCTGGCCCTCACCATCTCCCAGAGTTCACTCAAGTTCATGTCTATTGATTGGTGATGCCACCCAACCATCTCATCCTCTGCCGCCCTCTTCTCCTTTTGCATTCAATCTTTTCCAACATCAGGTCTTTTCCGATGAGTTGACTCTTCACATCAGGTGGCCAAAGTATTGGAGTTTCAGCTTCAGGATCGGTCCTTCCAATGAGTATTCAGGGCTGATTTCTCTGAGGATTGACTGGTTCTATCTCCTTGCAGTCCAAAGGATTTTCAAGAGTCTTCTCCATCACCACGATTTGAAAGCATCAATTCTTCAGTGTTCTGCCTTCTTTATGGTACAATTCTCACATCAGTACGTGACTACTGGAAAGACCATAGCTTTGACTATATGGACTTTTATTGGTAAAGTGATGTCTGTTTCTTAATACTCTGTCTAGGTCTGTCATAGCCTTTTTCCAAGAAGAAAGTGTCTTCTAATTTCATGGCTGTAATCACCATTTGCAGTGATTTTGGAGCCCAAGAAGAGAAAATCTATCACTGCTTCCACTTTTTCCCTTTCTATTTGCCATGAAGTGATGGGACCAAATGCAATGATATTAGTTTTTTGAATGTTGAGTTTGAAGTCAGCTTTTTCACTCTCCTCCTTCACCGTTCATCAAGAGGCTCTTTAGTTCTTCACTTTCTGCCGTTAGAGTGGTATCTGCATATTGGAGGTTGTTGATATTTCTCTCAGGAATCCTGATTATAGCTTGTGATTCATCCAGCCTGGCAGTTTGCATGATATACTCTGCATATAAGTTAAATAAACAGGGTGACAATATATATCATACAGCCTTGCATGAAATGTTCCTTTGATTTCTCTAATTTTTCTTGAAGAGATCTCTAGTCTTTTCTATTCTATTGTTTTCCTTATTTGTTTGCATTGTTCACTGAAGAAGGCCTTCTTATCTCTTCTTGATATTCTCTGGAACTCTGCACTCAGTTTGGTATATCTTTCCTTTTCTCCCTTGCTTTTTGTTTCTCTTCTTTTCTCAGCTATTTGTAAAGCTTTCTCAGAAAAGCACTTTGCCTTCTTGCATGTCTTTTCCTTTGGGATGGGTTTGTTCACTAGCTTATGTACAATGTTACAAACCTCTGTACATAGTTCTTCAGGCACTCTGTCTACCGAATCTTGTCCCCTGAATATATTGGTCACCTCCACTGTATACTCATAAGGGATTTGATTTAGGTCATACCTGGATGGCCTGGTCGTTTTCCCCAATTTCTTTAGTTTAAGCCTGAATTTTATGATAAGAAGCTGATGATCTGAGCCATAGTTGGCTCCAGGTCTTGTGTTTGCTGACTGTATAGAGCTTCTCCATCTTCCCCTGCAAAGAATGTAATCAATCTGATTTTGGTAATGACCATTTAGTGATGTCCATGTGTAGAGTCCCCTCTTGTGTTATTGGAAAAGGGTGTTTGCTATGATCAGTAGGTTCTCTTAGCAAAACTCTGTTAGCCTTTGCCCTGCTTCATTTTGTACTCCAAGGACAAACTTGACTGTTACTCCAGGTATCTCTCAACACCCTGCTTCTGTAGTCCAATCTCCTAAGATGAAAAAGATATCTTTTTTTGGGGGGGTGGTGGTATTAGTTCTAGAAAGTCTTGTAGGTCTTCACAGAACTGCTCAACTTCCGCTTCTCTGGCATCAATGGTTGGGGAATAGACTTGATTACTGTGACGTTGAATGGTTTGCCTTGGAAACAAATTGAGATCATTCTGTCATCTTTGAGATTGCACCCAAGTACTACATTTCAGACTCTTTTTGTTGACTATGAGGGCTATCCCATTTCTTCTATGGGATTCTTGCCCACAGTAGTAGATATAATGGTCATCTGAAATAAATTAGCCCATTTTGGTCCATTTTAGTTCACTGATTTCTAAAATGTTGATGTTCACTCTTGCCATTTCCTGTGTGACCATGTCCAATTTACCTTGACTTAACATTACAGATTCCTAGGCAGTATTGTTTATAGCATCGGATTTTACCTTCATCACCAGACACACCCACCACTGAGCGTCATTTCCACTTTGGCCCAGGCACTTCATTCTTTCTGGAGCTATTAGTATTTGCCCTCCACTCTTCCCCAGTAGCACATTGGACACCTTCTGACCTGTGGGGCTCCTCTTCTGTGTCATATCTTTTTGCCTTTTTATGCTATCCATGGGGTTCTTGTGGCAAGAATACTGGAGGGGTTTGCCATTCCCTCCTCCAGTGGACCATGTTTTGTCGGAACTTTCCACTCTGAGCCGTCCGTCCTGGGTGGCCCTGCATGGCATGGCTCCTAGCTTCACCGAGTGATGCAAGCGCCTTCGCCGCAGCAAGGCAGTGGCCCGTGAAGCCTCCCAGGTTTGACAGTTGCGTCACTTGGTAGTCATGGTGTGAGGGCTCGAGGGCATGAGGGCTTCAGTGGTTTTGGCATGTGGGCTTCGTTGCTCTGAGGCATGTGTAATCTGCCTGGACCAGGGCTCAAACCCATGTCCCTGGCATTGGCAGGTACATTTTTATCATCTGTACCATCAGGGAAGTCTTCTCATATGTTGATAAAGAGTTTAAAGGAAAAACTTCATGGAACTCTGTCACCATTATATTATTACTTTTACTAGTGGATATTGATGCAGAAGGCGATGGCACCCCACTCCAGTCCTCTTGCCTGGAAAATCCCATGGATGAAGGAGCCTGGTGGGCTGCAGTCCATGGGGTCGCTAAGAGTCAGACTCGACTGAGCGACTTCACTTTCACTTTTCACTTTCATGCACTGGAGAAGGAAATGGCAACCCACTCCAGTGTTCTTGTCTGGAGAATCCCAGGGCCTGGTGGGCTGCTGTCTATGGGGCTGCACAGAGTTGGACACGACTGAAGCGACTTAGCAGCAGCAGTAGCACACATTTCAATCTAGTTCTTCTGTGTTATCAGTGGACAGGACACCCAAGCCTCTGGTTACATCTGTGATTGTCTGTAAAAACTGTTGGTTTGAATTTCTATTTACTTTGCATCCTAGCAAACCAATCCATTTGCTAGCGCCTTCTGGGCAAAATGCCTGGGTTTTATAAAAAAACAAATTCGTGTTGAAAAGGAAACATAAGCCCAAGGAAGATAAATTTCGATTGTTGGTGTTCTCTTCTGGAGTTCTTACCTTTCTGTACCTTGAAATGTACATTTTCCACAACAGTGATGTTGAACTTCTGGTTAATTTCAGAAGCATTTTCATTTCAGGGAAACTCCATTAGTGACAACATCATACAGTTGTCTGTTTGGGGACTGTTATGCATGGTTTGTTTGTTTGGTTTTCTGTTACCATCCTGTTTGATTATCATAAACAGATGACTGTTTACCTCCACGATTTCTGCACTGGGCACTACGACATGCCTCTGGATTATTTCTGTGGATTATATGGAATCACCCATAAGCCACTGCAAATCCTAAACATAATTACCCCGTCCTAAAGTAGAAATTAACATAAAACATAGCTGTCAATTAAATTCAATAAAGATTTGGCCAAATTCCCTCTGATTTCATCCTACTTGGAATCTGAGGCAGTGATCATTTACTCTGAAAACTGCCCAGCAGGTGTATGAATAGCAACTCCAAAAAATGCAGAGCCTTGACCATTTTAAAGAAGGCAACACCCCTTCTAAAAACATTACTGCTGAATTCATCAAAGAAACCTCACCCAACGCCTTGTGCTCCAAAAACCTGCAGAAAAGCGCACTGTTCAACTGAGCAAAGAAATACTCTTCCACTGTTTATTTTGGTTATTGTTTTTCATCCTTAACGAGAAGCAAATCAATTAACAGGACTTAACGACACTGTAGTTAGTCACCTAAGGGAAAGTATTATTAGCCTCATTAACTTGGAGAATCCTTCCAGCTCACATCTAGAGTTAATCATCGTACGGACCCACGACTAACCCTGCCGGGCAATCCTGTGACGTTCGGAAACCCCACCTCTTTGACCTAGGCCCGGGCAATACCCCGTGAGTAACCGCTGGTGCCCCAAGTCCACTCGCGCGGACAGGAAGCAGTTCCCGAAAAAGGCGAAGTGCGGGGGTGGGGGACGTCTTCCCGGCCCCACCCTCGAAAGTTGCAGGGAGTGGCACCCCAAGAACTTTGGCAGATCGTTCTGTGTCGCCGCTCGGGGAGGTCGGCTCCAGCTTTCCCTGCCTGAGCCAATCTGCCCTGCCTGCCAAGCCCCTCCTTCCCTGCACCTTTAAGGGCTGGGAGAAGAGAGCGGCGGCTGAGGTTCCCTTCTTAAGAAGTCGCACCGGTTTTTCGAGCTCCGCTCTGCGCCCGGGGAGCCACGGCAGCGGGGAGCGGGCGCCTCCGAGTGAGTCACTGTTTGGAAATGGAGTGGGCGGGCAAGGGTGTGAGAGAATGAATGATGTCAGGAGCGCGCAGGCCGGCGGGCGGGGAGAGCGGGCCGCGGGGCCGCGGTAAACACGGAGCGCCGCGCAGCGGGCCGAGCGGGGAGACCCCGCCCTCGGCGCGCACGGAGCCTTCCTCGGCCGCCCGAGCGCGGCCGGTGCTGCAGCGCCGCCGAGAGCGGCCCGGAGAGCGGCTAGCCCGGTGGGGCCGAGGCAGCAGAGGGCTAGACCCCCGAGCAAACTTTCCAGGGGCTTCAGCCGGGGGCGGCTGTGGCAGCCAGCTGCGGCCCCCAGCGGATCCCGGCCCGGGAGCTAGTGCCTCGGGCTGGGAAGGTCTGGAGCCCCAGCTGAGAGCGGGTAAGGAGCACCCGAGGGGCCGGGGAGGAGGATGGGCTGGAAAAGCGGCGCGGCGCGGGGAAGGGAGGGTGGACTGCGAACGCGGACGTGGCTCTAATTCGGCCCCTAGTCGCCCCGCCCCAGGGCATCCTTCTTTGATTTTGCCTGGTAGAGGATGGACGTGTCTTCGTCTCTTTGCTCCGAGCGTTCAACTCATTCATTTGCAGTCATTGCGGGTAACTCGGTCCTGCCGGTGAAAGGACCCAGACTGAACCGTGGGTTGTCCAGAGCCACTCTGGAGGTCAGGGCTAAAGTTCCGGAGCCGGAGGAGGGACTGACTTGAAGCTTTTTTGAGAGGCACTTACTGATGATTTGTGAACAGTAAGAGCCCAGGTCTGGGCTGCCCGCACTGAAACCTTTCAACATTTGGCTTTCCAGAGTTACTCCTTAGGAAAGGGAGGTCTGGTGTTTCAGCGCTCATAGGTAGGAGCGGACCTGCCTCCTTTGAGGTACGGATAGTTAATAGCCCGCGGCAACGCCTTAAAACAACTCTAATGTCAGGTTCTGTCTTTTTTTTTTTTTTTTTTAATCAACCTTTACCCTTCTGTTTCGTCTTGCTTGCTCTAATAAGACCATAACATCGTTTTGACACGTATGTTAAATTTTTGAGGAGATTCGGTTGTTTAGTGTCTCTGGGTAGGCGTGGATTTTGAACTTTTCAAATCCTTGGTTTCACTCCTAGTCTCATCTATTATTGGTGGGTTCTCAGTTACATTAAACACTCGGAACCAGCAAAACGGAACTGTAACTACTCCAGAGGCTAGTAATGAGGATTAAAGCTCAGAAGACCTGTCATGATGTCTGGCGTGACGCCGACCTCAACAAATTTTAACTGTTTGTGTATAAATAGTGTGTTAGTGACCTAGCAGCAGCAGCAGTGTGTTCCAGCTGGCATAGGTAATCATCAGTTAATTTCCACATTTCCTACTTACAGACCTGGTGGGTTGAGGTTTAGCGTGTGAAATCCTTTGGCAGGTTCGTCAGTGTGGTGCCGTCTTCAGGAAGTTTAAGGCTTCCTTGCGGATACCCGTAAGATTTGGGGTGTGTTGTTGTCGCCCAGTTGTGGCCCACTCTTTGCGACCCCATAGACTATAACCCGCCAGGCTCCTCTGTCCATGGAATTCTCCAGGCAAGAATGCTGGAGTGGGTAGCCATTCATTCCCTGCGCCAAGGGATCTTCCTGACCCAGGAATCGAACCGAGGTCTCCCGCATTGCAGGCGGTTTTCAGGGAGTTAAATGCTTCCTTGTGGATACCAGAAAGATTTGGGATTCCCACGCCATATTAGGGAAACTGCCATTCACCGTTTAAACAGAGTCAGAGCAGTGGCTGAAAGTGGTAAATGGAATTTCGAGTTAGATGTGGAGAACTCTCTACCCTTAACTGTTTTTTTTTTGTTTTGTTTTTGGTCTTAAAAAAATATATATATATAATCAGTGCAAAAATATAGTCCTTTCCTTCCTTGCTTTGCTGCTTGTCTCACTTCACAATAGTCTTCTAGTTGAAGTGTTTTTTTTTTTTTAACGAGTTAATGTTTAATTTGATTTCTCTAGTTTCATTTTTAAGCAGAGCTGGTTGACTTATGAACATGCAGAGAAACATTTAGACACCTTTGGGTTACTGCCTCTTGCCCTCGGTTTTTTTTCACAGAATTTTATAAAAGACTCTAGGAAATATTTGGAGGGATAGGAGCATTTGCTCAGGTGTTATATTAAAAACATTTGTTTTTACCATATCTACAACAACTTTTAGGGTCAAAGGTCACAGGGAATCCTCCGCCCACCCCTACCCCCAACCCCCAGTGTGATGTAGAGATCTGGTCATCAGAATCCAGAAGACCTAAGGCTATCGGTGGTAACTTACTGGCTGTGTTGTTACTTTGAGCAATTTACATAAACTCTCTGGAATTCTTGTGGGACATTTAAACGAAATACAGGGGAAAAAATAGAAATAATCTTATATCTATGCAAGTTGACATTGGAATACAAATGAGAACTTTTTTTTCATGCTTAACCTTTATTCATTTCAAGAAGCTTTAAAAAGTTTGCAATTTATAACAATAGAAAACTATTACATTCGGTATTTTGACATCAGATATAGCAAGCTATGCACTTACTGTTTGTTTTGTTGCTAAGCCATGTCCGGCTGTCTGCGACCCCATGGACTGTAACCTGCCAGGCTGCTCTGTCCATGAGATTTCCCAGGCAAGAATACTGGCGTGGATCGCCACTTCCTTCTCCACAAATGAGAACTTTTTAAAGAAGTGATAGTTTGAAGTGAAATGTTGTTTTCTTTTTAAAAAAAGGAAGAATTACTGAGAATTCTAGACAGTTTCAGACTAGAATAGCCTACTCACTTTTATCCAATTCCCCTATGGGGTATGTGAAGCCTCCATCTTGAACTACATTTATCAGGTATTTGTTCAGTTGGTGAATGTTTACTGAGCAGCTACTATATTCCAGCCACTGTGCTAGGTACTAGCAATGCTAAGATGACGGAGGCACTGTAGCTGGCTTTCAGTCTGGTAGAAATAGCCCCTAAGTTTTGATTATGGAGAGGAAGAAAGAGAGGGGAGCAGGGAATTGGAAGGAAACAAGAAGTGACTAGGCCATGATAGGCTGCCTTCCACTGATAATTTGAGGTCTATTGCTATCTAAAGTATGCTGAGTTGGGGCTCATAAGCTATGAGGCTGAACAATGTAAGTATGCTTTGCTTTACCCAGTAAAAATATTATAGACCTAAAAAAATTTAGCCCTTAAATAATTTTAAACGTATCAGAGCAGACTTGTTTAAATGAAATCTGAGGGGTAAAATTGGTTCAACCAAGATTTACTTACTCTGAGGAAAGAAAGCACTGTTTTAAATTTTAAGAGAATAATCACTGTGTGTGAGTAGTATTTCAATTTGTTTTTCCTCATAAGTAGTATATAACTAAAAAAATAAGTAGTATGTTACTTGTAGAGGTTTAAAAGTACAAGGTAATCAAATCAGCCACCACCCAGAAAATTCTTAGTGTTATATTCTTAAATCCTTTATCACCTGTAATGCGCTTACTCTGAGCCAGGCAATGTGCCAGTTATTCTGTATATTTAGGATCCCCTGTTATGCTCACCCCAACCCTATGAGTTAGGTGTGATTATGGAGGAAAAGCCTGATTTAGAGAAATTAACTTTCCTAAAGTTACACAGCTAGAAAATTATTCTCTACGAAATTGGTTTGTTCTCTACGTACTTTATTAAAAATTCCCATCCAAATATGGATGGCTCTATATCACTAAAATATATGCTTAAATGACATCTTTTAAAGTTTTCAGTTGAATGACTGACTGCATCTCAAGCAGTCCCCTATTGTTGGACAGTTAGTTTCCAGTTTTCATTATTTTAAACAACTCTGCCGTAAATATTCTTCTGGCTGTATTTGTGTGCAATTCATGATTATTTTAGTCATTTTGCATTTTAAAAAGTGAATTTTGATCTTTAATTTATGTGCCCCCCCCCCCACACACTATATTCAGGATTAGAAAACTTTCTCCTTTCTCTTTAAACTTTGTTTTAATTTCTATGTTCCTTTAGTGTTTCTTATAAGATTTCAGCAATAGGATCAACATTCTCTGTGGAACTGCACAATAATAGGTCTATAGCTCATTACCCAAGGGATTTATCTGATGAAAATGGAACACAGAGGCTTTTTTAAAGCACTATTTGTGTTTGTATTATTGCTATTAGACAGAAAGCTGAACTTCTTTTATGGGGAAATATAGCAGAATGGAGCAGTACTGACTTTGCCAGACAGAAAAGAATTTTAAAAAAGACTTATTGAAGTAGAGTTGGTCAACAGTGTGGTGTTAATTTCTGCTATACAGCAGAGTTACTAAGTTATACATTATATTCTTTTCCATTATGGTTTATCACAGGATATTGAATATAGGTTTCTGTGCTATCTAGCAGGACCTGTCTGTCTGTCCTATATGTAATACATTGCACTGTTAATCCCAAACTCCCAATCCTTCCTTTCCCTACCTAGCTCCTTCCGTGGCAACCACAAATCTGTAATTGATGTCTGAGTCTGTTTCTGTTTTGTAGATATGTTCATTTGCATCTTATTTTAGATTCTACATATAAGTGGTATCATATGGTGCTTGGCTTTCTCTTTCTGACTTTTGCTTAGTATGATCGTCTCTAGGTTCATCTCTGTTGCTGCAAATAGTATTATTTCATTCTTTTTATCAGTTCAGTTCAATTCAGTCACTCAGTCATGTCCGACTCTTTGCGACCCCATGAATCGCAGCACGCCANTTAGCATCATTCCTTCCAAAGAACACCCAGGGCTGATCTCCTTTAGAATGGACTGGATGGATCTCCTTGTGCACTTATAGGAAGAGTTAAATGTCTTTGGAAGAAAGATGTAGTGAGGGTTTGTGTTTTGGAGATGTGAGAGAATGCAGGGAGGTGATGGTAAGGGAATGACCACAGTTTTTTGAAGAAAGGGTCAAAAGAAATCAAGGAACTATAAGGACAAAGCAGGACCTAAGATTCAGGCTCTTTGTTCAACCTGTGTTAATGCCACTGGCACTTAACTCCATTTACAGATCTAAACACAGCAACCCCTTGACTCGCTGACAATCAAGAGATTCCCAGGTATCTTTATGGGTTCTGAACTTTAAAGTCACTGTACAACAGAACAAGCCTCCTCAAGTGAGAAAAGCTTAGACTACAGTTTTAAAAGGCTTCCTGGGCTTGCAGTCTCGAAAAGAATTCCCAAATCATCCACTGAAAAACTGACATTTTCGGGACTGAAATGGCAAAGGAAGATGCCCGAAGAAGCTGATATCCTAAGTGTTTGTGAGATCTAACAGGCTGATGCCAATGTTTCGTTGGCTTGTGTCTGATCAGCAGCTTGTGGTCAGCTCTGAAGTCTGCTCTGAGCAGAGCAGAGCAGGAGGGAATGCCAAGGGCAGGGTCACCAACCCCACTTGGCATTGAAAACGCCATCAAACAGCCAAACACACCTGAACACAGCACTTTCCACGACACAATATTTCCACACGCTTGGCCACATCTGACCGTCACATCCACTGAGGTGGGTAGGGACACAGCCACTTGGCAGATGAGAAAGGCACAAGGACAGGGCTGATGCTCAGCCTGTCTAAGTGGTATCTGTGTGGACAGACAGGCCTGTGCTGTACCAGTTAATAAGCATTTTGAATGTCACCCTGGATGGACAACGGGCCCATGGATAACATCACCAGCAGTGACAGGGCTGGTGCTCCAAGCTCAGATGCTCTCATCACAAGTCCAGGATCTTTGTTCTAAGAGAGCTGTGCCTGGTACTGAGGGGGCTGCAGATAACCAAGGTCCTATTCTAGCAACTGTCCAGAAGCTTCCAGCTATAACATGGTACAGAACACAAGAAGGGCCCGAAGGAAGGTACGAACAAAACACTGAGGCAGTGTGGGGAAAGGGAAAGGCTAGATGTGACTAGAAGAAATGACTTAACTTTCATGGAGAGGTGGCATGTGAGGTGGGTCTTGAAGGAGGGGGTCAAACCTTGACAAAGTAAGATGGAGGTAAAGACATTCTGGGTGAGGGAAGACATGGTTTCTACTCTTGGAGATGAGAGAGTTCAAAGTATATCCAGGAAAGGATTGTGAAGCCAGCTGGGTTGAATCAGAAAGCACCTGTAGATAGGAGGTATGGAAACATGGGTCAGGGTCAAAGTGTTGGGGACCTAATATACCAAACTGGGGAGGGGCCCTTACTCTGATCTTTAAAATTCTGCAAAAGCAGATGGTCTATCCACACAAAGAAGAAGGCAGCAACCTCTCACCAGTAATCTTCTAAAACTGCAGGTGGTCGTGTCTTACAACCTGAGCCCTAAAGGCTCGTTTCAAGATAGATCATTTCTAAAGAGCCTAGAACCTTAATTTCATTTTGTATCTTTTCCCTAATTGCATTGCTACCAAGGGAATGCTAGAGAGTGTGTGAGTGGGTGTGNAATTAAAATTGTCAGACACTTAGAATAGGATCTGCCACCTCCCGAGGGCTGTAGACACGCTTGTTAAATAAATAAAGAAAGGAAAGAACAGTGTTTTTTGTAACTTAAAGAAAACATACCAACTACATATAACAGACTCCCACCTTAAAAGGAAAGTCTTCCCAGTCCCTGACTTTGCCTATTATTCCCTACTAGTCCCTGACACCTAAGAAGTGGCTCCTTTTAAAAGAAATCTCATCCAAAGGGACTTTCAAAGGA
The DNA here is from genome assembly GCA_006410875.1 of Neotragus pygmaeus. Taxonomy (NCBI): domain Eukaryota; kingdom Metazoa; phylum Chordata; class Mammalia; order Artiodactyla; family Bovidae; genus Neotragus; species Neotragus pygmaeus. Next base: position 206,149 of record SJYV01003247.1, read on the forward strand.
GAAAACTGAGACTTCCCTGGGGGTCCAGTGGTTAAAGCACCAGTTTCCATGGCAGGGGGCACAGGTTTGATCCCTGGTGGGGGAACTATGATCCCACATGCCACAGGATGAGGCCAAAGTATTTAATAAGATTAAAACAATAAAGAAAAAAGGAAATAATACAAAGGACTTGGGGACAATGACTTCCTTGCACCCTTATTCCTTATCCATCTGCAACAACTAAGATCTGTGGAAAGGCTGTTGTGAGAATGAGATGATGTACATAAAGGAGGGTAGGCAATCAGTATCTTAGGTTTTGTGGATCATACAATCTCTGCTGAAACCACTCAGCCCAGCCATTGTACTCCCAAAGAAGCCATAGACAAGACGCCAATGCATGGGTACATCTGTGTGCCAATAAAACTTTATTTATGAACCCTATCACTTGTTTTTCATGCAATTTTCATGAATCATGTAATATTCTCCTTTTGATTGTTTTTAACCATTTTAAAATGTAAAAACCATTCTAAGCTCAGAGGCTGTACAAAAAGAAGCAGTGGGTTTGCCATGGGTCATTGGCCATAGTTTCTGACCCCTGTTCATAAATATTAGGCTCGATGTCTGGCAAACTGTGAGTGCCCAATGGCTGGTGTTAACATGTTTGTTCATCATATTAGCAAGAGAGCCTCAGGCAGTGGCTTCCTAGTCCTGCAACCAACTATACCAGAAACACCTGAAAGTCAACTCCACTCTGGGATTTTACTTTTTCTTCTTGTCTTTCAAGCAGCTGGACCTGACCTGGGCTGGGGCTGAGATTTGGTGGGGGAGGTGGGTTGCATGAAGTCAACGTCTTGGTTTAACAGCTTCCTAAATATCCTGACTTCTTGGACCCCAAACTGCCAGCTTGAAAGGGGCTTTATAAATGAAGAGCCTGTAAGGCAATTCAGAATCTGATTTTGCTGCAAAAGCATGATTTTAACAGATCTGTAGCTGTTTCCAACCTTTTAACACTGTCTCTTATGAGTCAAGAGATTTTGATCTTGTAACTAAATTGACTCTGCCTCAGGTTTGCATCCTCCTGGGTAAATTATCTGACATGTGTGGCTTCAGACACAACCCCCATTCAAAAAAAAAAAAGAAAGAAAGAAAGAAAAAACCCAACTCTCTTCTATACCCAGTTATCTCCTATCTCATTTTCTCCAAATTGAACTATTAAAAAAAAATCATAACAAATGTCAGAATCAACTCCCTTTGGCCCTAACCCTCATGTTCTTTTATTTGGGGTAGGAGACATGTCTGTTTAAACCTAATGCTGATATTTAGAAAAGTGGCAGCAGATTTAAAACAGTTATTTGCATCATACCAGAGATCTATTGTGTTCCCCGAGCCAGTTAATCAGTGCATGGTGATCAGTCTATTTCATCTTTTTTTTTGAGACAGATTGTTGCAGAATCCAACAAGAAATGATTTCAAACTAAAGAGCTCAAAGAGGAGTGTGGCTGGGGCTGAAAACAACAGCTCTGGATTTGCAGGCTTTTCTGGATGGAGGAATATTATCCACATTCTATAGTGGGAGGCAGTAGGCTGCTGGGCAGAGTTTGGGGACAGAATCCCTCAGGGTCTGGGTCTGTCCACAAAAGCTGTGCTCATGCATGAGGAACACAGCCCTGGGGCTGGTTTTATGGAGCTGGAAATGTGTCCCATCTCCTAGCATTGAGAACAGAATGAGACCAGAAATGAACAGGCTCTTCCAGTAATAGGGGGAGAGAGAAGTAGGAGGAGGGAAAAACAGGAGAGGGGAGAAATACAGAGAGAGAGGAGATCAAAGAACAGAAGAAACAATGAACCAGGCCTGGAAGGGCTGGGGGAAAGGATGAGGAGTGGATAAGAAGTGCAAGATGATGCTCCAAGACTTCCAGCCTTATGTCTTTGAGGATGTTGGATACACGTCAAGATGGATCACACTCTGGTGAGATCTGGAAAGAAGAGCTGTCACCAGCAGACTTAGCAAAATTGCTGCATTTCTCTTATAAATCAAAAATCCTATAGCTCACAAACAGAGCAGGGTGTGTGTATGTGTGTGTGAGAGAGAGAGAGTGAGACAGAGAGAGAGAGAGAGAGAGAATTTTTGGTCCCTAATCTCTGTTTCCTCTTGCAGAATAAGAGCTTATCCCCACTGGAGTTCTTGGTTAATAAGCTCAGAGTTCTAGAACTTTACAGAAGCTCCTCTATTGTTTTGAGATGAACACTTTTCTGGGATGAATTGAACAGAGGCTTGGCTGGCAAGCAGAGAGAAGGATGAGAGAGCTCTGGAAAGTCATTTCATCCCAGTAGTCTTGTGGCTGTTAAAGAGAATCCACAGGTGCAAAATCAAAACTCGGGCTGTATTTCCAATTGTTCCCCATCTAGGAAAAGGGGAAATGAAGTTAAAAAAGTATTCAGGAGACAAAACTGAATCTGTTGACCAGAACCTTCTGGTGACCAAAAGTTTAGCCTATCTATTGGACGATGGTTTATCATTGCTTTTAGGAAAGATCCCCAAGGTACACAAGATGTGCTGTTATTGTTGAAATAGATTCCCTTCTGAGTCATCAAGCCAAAGAGAAATACTGTTCAGAAAATTTTTTAAAATAATAGTATCCAACATTTGTTGAAGGCTTACTATGTTACACATATTATTTCATTAAATCACATTATAAGCCTAACAGATAAGTGTTTAAGATTATTCCCATTTTATAGGTGTGAACACAGACTTAGAGAATGAGATACCTTGCCCAGGATTATAGTGGCTGTTGTTCAGTGGCTCAATCATATGCAACTCTTTGCAATCCCATGGACCACAGCACGCCGGGTTTCCCTGTCCCGCACCATCTCCTGGTTACATCTAAGAGTTGGAAATACTATGATTTGAAGCCAGGTTACATTTAAACTCCAAGTTACATTACTTTCTTGCCCAAAGATGTGTTTGCAGGGAATAAATAGGAAGATAAATGAAACAAAGTCATCCTAAGGGAGCTTAGGGTCACATTTAGTGTACAAGAATAATTCAGGAATGAAGAAAAAGGGACCCTTTGGAATGTAGACCACCAAGCTCCTCTGTCCATGAAATTTTCCAGGCAAGAATATTGGAGTGAGTTGTCATTCCTTCTCTAGGGGATTTTCCTGACCTAGGGATCAAACCTGCGTCTCCTGTGTCTCCTGCATAGCAGGCAGATTCTTTACTCACTGAGTCATCAGGGAAACCCCTGAGCACACAGCTATAGTGCTTTGAATGGAGGCACCCAGCCTCAGAGTGCCACTTTGTGTTGGGTTAGGCCACTTTGTCATCATATTTAGTGGTGTGTGTGTGTGTGTGTGTGTGTGTGTGTGTAAGTCTGAAGGAGAGCTTCCAGGAAAGGGATATATGTCAGTTTTTAACAGGTGATTAGGAGTTTATGATATGGATAAATGATGAGAAGTTTCCAGAAAGAGGGAGCAGGATGTCCAGAGGCATGGAGTCAAAAACACTGTCCATCGCTTCAGGAAGTATATGAAATTCTAAATGCTTGCATCATAAACTGCAAGATCAGGAATGGACATAGTTGAGCCTGGAGAAGGAGCAAGTGTCAAGAGTCTGAAAGGCCTTGTGTTTGATACCAAGAGTTTGGACTTTCTAGAACCTTCATGACCCCACCTTGTTTGGGAGCATCACATACACTAAGGTAAGGCAGAATGATACCTGGTAGAAGATAAAGTTCTTGAGACCAAGCAAAATAGACTTGTGTGCCCTGTGGGAACACCCAGAAACACAGCTTTGATGTGGTCAAAGCTTGAGATCACAAAGATTAGGTTCACGTCAGTTATTTTGAACAAAGGCATTTAAAATTAGTAACATTCTTTTTTCTTATTTCTCCTTATACAAGAACTTTCCCTAGCCTGGTCACTTGTGATTCTCCTGCAGCATGGACCTTGGAAAGGGACAGATGGGGTGTTCTTTTTAGAGATGAAGTGGGAGGAAGTGATCTGCCCAGTCTCTGAGCAATCCTTCCCCTTTTTAATTCCCAGTTATTTATTTATTTTTAAATGGAAGGATAATTGGTTTAAAGAATTGTGTTGTGTTCTGTCAAACATCAACATGAATCAGCCATAGGTATACATGTCCCCTCCCTCAATGAGGGGGATGAACCTAGAGCCTATTATACAGAGTGAAGTAAGTCAGAAAGAGAAGGATAAATATCGTATACTAATGCATATATTTGGAATCTAGAAAGATGGAACTGATGAATTTATTTGCAGGCAGCAATGGAGAAACAGAGAACAGACTTATGACATGGGGGCTGGGGTGGGAGGAAGCAGAGGGTGAGTTGTATGGGGAGGGAGATGGGAAGGAGCTTCTTTAAAAAAAAAAAAGAACTTCTTTCTGCCACAGGAATGGGACATGGACAGCTTTGTTTACACTCTTTGACCCAGCCTATGGACAAAGTTGATTGGTGTGATATTGTGATTTGCAAGAAGAAATACACAGCTGATCCTTGAACGAAGTTGGTTTGAACTGCATGGGTCCAATTATACATGGATTATTTTCAATAAATATAATACCTGTATTTTCATTTCCCAGATCTTTAAATGTAGGGAAACATTTATGTTCAATTAAAGATCTCAGTGTGTGTGTGTTCAGTCACTCAGTAGTGTCAGACTCTTTGTGACCCCAGGGACTGCAGCCTGCCAAGTTTCCTCTGTCAATAGGGTTTTCTAGGCGAGAATATTGGAGTGGGTTGCCATTTCTTACTCCAGGGGATCTTCCTGAACCAGGGATCGATCCTGAGTCTCTTGCATCTCCTGCATTGGCAGGCAAGTTCTTTACCACTGAGCCACTCAAGAAGCCCAAAGATAGCAGAGAGAGAGAGAGAGAGAGAGAGAGAGAGAGTGTGTGTGTGTGTGTGTGTGTGTGCACGTTAGTCGCACCATCATGTCGATTCTTCAGGTAGCCTGCCAGGCACCTCTGTCCATGGAATTCTCAAGGCAAGAATACTGGAGTGAGTTGCCATTTCCTTTTCCAGGGGATCCCTCTGACCCAGATATTGCACCTGGGTTTCCTGCATTGCAGGTGGATTCTTTACCATCAGAGCCTCCAGGGAAGCCCATAAAGATAGCAATATGTAGAATCAAATGAACTAGGGTTTGAGTCTTGATTCTATCCAAAATGTTTCAGCTTCCTGTCTTTGGGTGAGTCATTTATCAGTTCCTTTTTATTTTTTTTTAAGCAGATAGCTATACTTAGATTTTTGTCTCCCTAGGGATAGGCAACCAAAAGGCTTAAGTTGTTCAAGATTCAACTGTATATTTGGTTTTCATCCCCATTTCTGATACATAGATCTTAAACCCTTTGGAATTTCTGATGATGAGAGCAATTAAGGTGTCTCTTGTTATGTTAATGAGGTGACTGTTGAACCTTACTTAAGGATGGTGGAGGCTGATTGTCAGGAGAACCAACTTTGTGATTAGAGGGTTAGAATTTTCAGTCCCACCTCCAACTTCTGGGGAAAGAAGAGAAGTGGACTTTGAAGTCAAATACCAATGCTCAATGATTTCATCACTCGTGCCTGTGTAATGAAACCTGCATAAAACTGAGGGACAAGGTTTCGAGAGCTTCCAGGTGGATGAACAGTGGAGATTCAAGGGGATTCATGAGTTCCTAGAGAGGACATGGGAGCTCCCCACCCTTCCCCATATGCACCTCTTACATCTCGTTGTTCAAAAGTTATATCCTTCTATAATAAACTAATAATAATAATAATCTAACATGTGTAATGGAATGACTTTGCTGTACATCTGAAACTAACACAACATTGTAAATCATTTATACGCCAATATAAACTTTAAAAAAGAAAAGAAAGCCTAGCAGAAGGCTACAGAGAGACATCCCCTGCACACCGGTGCTGTCCCTGCTTGAGCACACTGTCGCTGCTTGTTGGGCCAGTGGGCAGAACAGGAAGTGAAGCATTGAGGTCAGTTCATATACTCATACCTAGGTGGACCCCTGGTTGCCTCCAGTAGGAAGGAAATCTTGCACTTGATTGATGGTGCAAAAACCCACTAGCTCCCGGACACTTGACCCTGCAGCGCTGTCTTGTTTCCAGCTGGTCCACCTACAATGTCAGGCTGGCCCGAAGGGATGGGGAGGACCCCAGCTCAGGTCCCATCCTTGACACTATCTCTGCCCCCCACCTCTAGGATGACGCCTCGCACCTGGTGGGCCTGAAGAATCCACTATCACGCCGTTTCTCCAGTCTGAGTCTGTTTGTGGAAAGTTCCAGAAGTTTCAGGGCAGGCTTGATGTCCGAGAGCACAGTGAGACCTGCAGAGGCAGTTGCCTGGGGAGCTGACTCCCTACTGGGGGAAGTTTCCCAGACTCTACGTGGAGTCCACTATGAGGGCCTCAACATCCACTACCTTCTGTACCCTCACAAGAAATGACTGGCTCTCCCAGGAAACCATACCTCAAGGGACCCCACAAGCTTGGCCATCTGCTTGCCAGCATCGTGGAGAGCCTGGAACATCATCAAAAGTGCCCCTAGCCCGGGTACCCAAGTTGCTGGAGGCCTCATCACAGGAGATCCAGCAGCGGGCTGCTCTGGGGCGTCAGTATGGCAAAGGGCCTCAGCCCTCAAGTTCACCATCCACGTGCATCAGTTCTATGCAGACGGCCACTACGAGTTCCTACTGCACAGGCCGAGGTCCCTCATCTGGCAGGAGGAGAACCCACACTTGCAGCCCTTCCAGGAGACTGTCAGGGTAAAGGACAGCAGCCACATCACCACAGGAGCAAGGCCTAGGGTGCGTTGCCATTTCCACCCGCCACCTTAGTCTTCGCCCATCCTTCCCAGGAAGAAATTCCTGAAACCTCTGTGTCCACCCCTCCTATCCCTGGCTGGGATGGTGGCTGGGCGATAGGCTCCAGGCACAAGCGTCCCTCTGGTGTGAAGGAGCACTTATATATCACGAAACACTGCATCAAGCAACATAAAATGGTAACTTATTTAGTGATCATCTTAAACTTTCCAGATATTTTCATTTCTTGCAAAAATAATGAAAATAATAATAAATGAGTCACCTAGTAAGTAAAATGCTTCTCTGAGTTCTGTGAGCCACTCTAGCAAATCAATCAAACCCAATGAGGTGACGGAGGGAACCTCTGACTTATAGCTAGCTGATCAGAAGCCCAGGGGACCATATGTACTTGAGATCTGAAGCGGGGGGAGCAGTCTTGTAGGACTGAACCCTTAATCTATAACCCAAGGAGGGAGGGTCACTGGAACTTACTGTCTAGCTAATTGGTCAGAAGCATGGGTAATAGCCTGGGCTTGACAGTGGCATCTGAAGTAGAAGTCCATTTTGTGGGACTGGTTGTCTCCAGGTAAATAGTGTGAGAACTGAGTTGAATTATAGAACACCTAGCTGGTGTCTGAGAATTGCTCGAATGTGTTGGGAACCTGCCCCCAATCCCCACCCCAGTACACAGACCCATTAGAATTAGTTGTTAGAAATGGATGTTAAAAGCTTAAACTGGACCAGTTCAGTTCTGTTGCTCAGTCGTGTCCAACTCTTTTAGACCCCATGGACTGCAGCACTCCAGGCTTCCCTGTCCATCACCAACTCCCGGAGCCTGCTCAAACTCATGTCCATCAAGTCAGTGATGCCNGCTTCCCTGGTGGCTCAGTGGTAAAGAATCTGCCTGCCCATGCCGGAGACGCTGGTTCAATCCCTGGGTCAGGAAGATCCCCTGGAGAAGGAAATGGCAACCCACTCCAGTACTCTTGCCTGGAAAATCCCATGGACAGAGGAGCCTGGCAGGCTATAGTTCGTGGCATCACAAAAGAGTCAGACAGGGCTTACAGACTAAATGACAGCAGAAGAGATTCTACCTCCCTTTTAACTGGTTTCTGGTCCAACCCGCTGGCCACCGCTCTGTAGCAGGCTGTGGCAAAAGCTCTGCAGCCCGGCTCTCTCTCCTCTCCTCAGGCCTTCTGCATGGTCTCTCCTCCTTCACACCATTTAGTCAATGCCATTAATCAAAATCCTATAGCAGAAAACGCATGCATAAGTCCGACACATTTATTGCTATGGCAACAATTCAGGCACTTGTCCCAGTGTCAAGCTATATCAGTGGAGATAAATTCTATTGTTTTCACAGTGACAGTTTTCTCTGTGTTGGACTTAATCCATGGAAAAATATAGCCTTTCTCCTTATTTAAGAGAGTGAGCCAGAGCTTAAAAGAAACAGAAAGTGACCTCTGGGTTTCTTGCCCTGTGCTTTCAGAAATGAAACCAAATTTTTTTCCCCTTTCTTTTAAATGAAGGAAGACATTCATGATTTGTGGTGATTTGCAACAGCATCGTACCGATCAATCGATCAGCAGGATCCTTAGAGCCAAGATTTCTTCTTGGGAGCCTGGACTGTCAGGAGGGCCCAAATGCAGGAGGAAATTTGGCAAAATCTGGCTCTGCAATGGCCTTCCCTGTCTTTGCATGTACCTGGCCCTAGCTCTTTGGATACACTGGCTGAATTCAGCCTCATGCCTCAGCAAATAGTGTTGTAAATAGAAGAGGGCTTGCTCATAAGGAACATTTCCCCCTATAAGTAGCACCTCTCACCCAGAGATGAAGTCTCTTCTATGTCTTGGAGATGAGGGGCTAGTCCTCTCTCCCATCTTCCCCAGCATCTTTGCAAGGATCCTCCCAGTACAGTGGCGTTAAAACCTGGCTTCTGTGTTCTGTGCTTTTGCTTCTGTGTTATAACCTGTATTCACCACACTTGCACTTCAGGAAGAAGTCAGTTTACCTTTTATCCTACGTCCTCTCTTTAACTTACATCCTCTCTCCAAAAACACTGCAACTCTAGCCATGAAATTAAAAGACACATGCTCCTTGGAAGAAAAGTTATGACAAACATAGACAGCGTATTAAAAAGCAGAGACTTCATTTGCCCACAAAATTCTGTATAGTCAAAACTACAGTTCTTCCAATAGTCACAAACGAATGTGAGAACTGGACCATAAAGAAGGCTGAGAGCTGAAGAACTGATGCTTTCAACTTGTGGTGCTGTAGAAGGCTCTTGAGAGTTCCTTGGACTGCAAGGAGATCAAACCAGTCTATCAATCCTAAAGAAAAGCAACATTGAATATTCATTGGAAGGATTGATGCTGAAGTTGAAGCTCCAATACTTTGGCCACCTGATGCGAAGAACTGCCTCATTTGAAAAGACCCTGATGCTGAGAAAGATTGAAAGCAGGAGGAGAAGGGGATGACAGAGAATGAGATGGTTAGGTGGCATCACTGACTCAATAGACATGAGTTTGAGCAAGCTCCAGGAGATTGTGAAGGGCAGGGAAGCCTGGCATGTTGCAGTCCATGGGGTCACAAATAGTCAGACATGACTGAATGACCGAATAACAGTAACATCCTCTTCTATGCTGTCTCTCTTTCCTGTCCCTCCTGCTGGCATCACTCAAGCCCCAAATGTGAAATTTAGGCTGAGTCTAGAAGTCGTTTTGAGCATTGGTGTGTACCCAGCACTCTGTTAGAAGGTGGGTGGGATATAAGAGAAGAAACACTGCCTTTATGTTGCTAACAGTCTAGTGAGAAACACTAATTCTCATGCATTCAGTCTCTTCTATCACCCATTCAAGTACCCAATATGTGCCAGGGACTTTACACACAATTGTTGTTAATTCACGAAGTTGTGTCCAACTCTTTTGCTGCCCCATGGACTGTAGCCCACCAGGCTCCTTTGTCCACGGGATTTCCCAGGCAAGAATTCTGGAGCGGGTAGCCATTTCCTTCTCCAGGGGATCTTCCCGATCCACGGATCGAACCTGTGTCTCCCGCACTGGCAGGCGGGTTCTTTACCACTGAGCCACCACAGAAGCTCACACAGCACCTGCGTATTAGTTTCTTCTTTCTGCTGTAACACATTACCACACAGCAAAACATTCTCTTACAGTGCTGGAAATCAGAAATCTGAAATGAGTCCCACTGGGCAAGGTGTCCACAAGGTTGCACTCCTCCTAGGTGCTCTAGGGGAAGGAAGAATCCATTTCCTTGCTTTCTTTTTCGTTTCTAGCGATTGCCTGCATTCCTGTGCTCTTGGCCTCTACATCTGTCTCCGAAGCCTGTGACCTGAGGCTCTTTCTCTCAGCAGTGTCTCTTTGGTTAACGTCTGCATCCCTCTTCTGTTACTAATGACACTTGTGATTACATTGGGCCCATCTGGATAATCCAGGATAATTTACCTATTTTAAGATTGGCTGATTAATTCCAGTTCCACCTGCAGGTTTGATTCCCCTTCATTCCCATATTCACAAGTTTCAGGAATTTAAATGTGAGCGTCTTTGTTGGCGGGGGGACATAATTTTGCCCATCACACCCTGTAAATATTGAAGCTTCTTTATAAAGTTATTTTACACATGAGAAAACTCTGAGTCAGAGAATTCGAGACCTGCCCAGAGGCATGCAGCTAAATTAATGGTACAACTGGAAATGGATACAGAATTCCAAAGAGTCCCAAGCTCTTTCCCACCTGTACCACAGCACTTCCTTCAGATGTTCACTCAACAAATAGTAATTACTGAGCACCTCCTATGAGCATCTCTGGGAGATACCATTTGGAGCACAGGGTTGAAAAACAAAAAGGGAAGAAAAACGGGGCAACGCCTCTAAGTGAGAGACAGAATAGTAATCCAGGAAGGCTTCCAGGTGGTGGTTGGGCTGCATTATAATGAGGCACAGGAAAATAACTGCATTCCTTTCAGACTCTTGGGTATATAAGTACGGTGGGGAGAGGGGGTTGGTTTTCCCTAATTCTCTGCCCCCGCCCCTCCCCTGCCCGGCACCAAGCTCCATGAGGAGCCCATCACATCACAGGAAGTCTTTTTTTTTTTTTTAATTACTACCTCACTTACTTATATCAAAAATACCTGATTTTTTAAAACCCACTTATTTATTTGTTTAACTGTGCATGAGTGGCATGCAGAATCTTTGTTCCTTGACCAGGGATCAAGCCCAGGCCCCCTGCATTGGGAGAGTGGAATCTTAACCACTGGACCACCACGGAAGTTCCAGTACAGGAAGCCTTGATTCTTTCCAAACCTGGAGTTCAAAGTTGTTGTTTCAACTTCCACGGAGGCCTCAGCAAATTTCCACCAAGTTTATTTCCCCTTGAGTTGAAAGTAGAATTTGACGCCATATTCCATCAATCCCTGGAGGCACTGGGAATAGAGACAGACAGAACTCTATTTTGTTGCAAGTTAGACCCAAGACCTGCATTTCACATCCTCAGCACATAGTTAAACCTCTTTAACTTTTTCTGTTCTTTCTTCCCCTGCTCCCATCCTGATTTCCCTCCTTTTCTCTGATTGCCCTTCCCTTCCCTTCTTTTCCCTTGCCTTTCTTTTCTCTCTTGGCTTATTTTTCAAAAAAAGGAGGTTGAGAGAAGGGGCATGGGATGGGTGTTCTGTGTCCTTAGGACTCTCCTAGGAACCTCCTTCAAGTGAATGAACAAGGCCTATAGCTCTCAGTTGGGCATCCCCACATGGATCANACTCTAGTACAATGTTAGCCACAGGATAAATGACCTTCTCTACCACCCCACTGGCTTCCCAGGCGGCGCTAATGGTAAAGAATTCATCTCCAGTGCAGGAGACGCAGGAGACCTGAGTCCCATCCCTGGGTCAGGAAGCTCCCCTAGAGTAGGAAATGGCAACCCGCTCCAATATTCTTACTGGAAAATTCCACAGGCAGAGGAACCTAGCGGGCTACAGTCCATGGGCCACAGAGACTCCACAGGACTGAGCAATTAAACCACCACCACCTCCCCATGAAATGACACAGCATTGGTCAGAATTACATCCCTAGCTGATTACTTTGCTTAAAAGTGTACTTAATGTGAATTTAGTGCTGAAGACCCAAGATACAGATGCAAGAAATTAAGGTAGTAAATCTGTGTTTACTGTTTGCAGCCCATCACTCTAACCAATATACTGCATTGGTTTAAATTATATATATGATTATATTACATTATACACACACATATACACACTTTTAAAATTGTCAACATGCTCCTGTTCCTAAGGCAGTCACTTTCGCTTACCTCAATGACATTGGAAAACTCTTTAGGCACCTTGGCATTTTATTTCATCTTTTCCCTGACAGGTTTATATTCTTTTTCATTTTTTTCCCCATTTCTTTAACTGACATTTTGAAATGTGCATTTATTTTCCTTTTTGCGAAATGTTCTTTTGTGGAAATGAGACTGTGTTTGCATAACAATGAAGATCTTTGTTTTAAAATGCTTGAGGTTGTTGTAAGAAACTTTCATCTCTGGGAGAAAATAAACTTGTGAAACAAGCCCACATAGAGAATTGAACTGGGTAATTGGGTTCAATGGGGGTTAAATGGAGAGGAAAATGAGCGAAGGTTTGTTTTACTTTAGATATGAAAAGTACACAGCAACCTTTCCCATTAGAGTGGAAAATACGGTTTAACTTTAGTTCCAGTGTCAGTATGGAACTTCCTTTATTGCCCAAGAAAACAAGATGTCAAAATGCTATAGATATAAGGTTGTGTCATGAAAGGATCATTTTCTGAGGACTCGAAAAAAAGCTACATGCAAGCTCTCGTTTTCCTTAGTTCTCAGATTTTCTAGGTACCTAGGGGATAGCAACATTTTTTCGTTCTTACTATTATTCCATTTGTGTTGCATGCTCAGTTGTGTCCACCTCTTTGCGATTCTATGAACTGTACCCTTCAGGCTCTTCTGTCCCTGGAATTTTCCAGGCAAGAATACTGGAGTGGGTTGCCATTTCCTTCTCCAGGGGATCTTCCTGACCGAGGTATGGAAACTGTGTCTCCTGCATCTTCTGCATTAGCAGGTGGATTCTTTACCACTGGTACCACCTGGGAACATTAGAGATGAGAGGTCAGGTATGTGTTGAGGTGGGGAGGATTTAGTAGCAAAACTTGAAGTCTCACTTCTGCAATCAGCCATGTTCAGATTAGAGAAATTTAACACCGGCCCAAACTTAATAGTGGATCCATATCTATTGGAGGAGATTTTATAACCATCCCTCATTCCCCTTGCTGTGGAAAAGGCTTCTCTCTGTCCTCTAAGGTTTTATACTTTCCTTCAGTGGTGCAGAACACTGCTGGGAAGCAACTACCCTGGCAGGAGTTATATTTTCCAACCTCCCTGGAAATTCAGTAGGACCATATGACTGACTTCTAGTCAATGGAGTGAGCAGAAATGATGTCCACCATTCCCAGATGTGGTCCATTAAAAAGAGGCAAGGGCAATCTTCCACACTTCCTCTGAAATATAGAACACTTACAAGGTCAGTTTTGTTTTTGTTTTTCAGTCACTAAGTTGTGACCGACTCTGCCACCCCATGGACTGCAGCACACCAGGCTTCCCTGTCCTTTGCTATCTCCCGGTGCTTACTCAAACTCATGTCTCTTAACTCAGTGATGCCATCCAACCAACTCATCCTCTGTCACCCCTTTCTCCTCCTGCCCTCAATCTTTCCCAGTATCAGGGTCTTCTCTAATGAGTCAGCTCTTTGCATCAGGTAGCCAAAGTATTGGAGTTTCAGTTTCAGCATCAGTCCTTCCAGTGAATATTCAGGGTTGATTTCCTTCAGGATTGACCTGTTTGATCTCCTTGCTGACCAAGGGACCCTCAAGAGTCTTCTCCAGTAGAGTGAGTTTGGAAGCATCTATTGAAAATGTAGGGCTACAAGGTGGGAGGAACCTAGATCCCTGAATCTGGATCCCTCCTTGGAAAAGAGCCTCCCAATTAGAAGCCACCAGAGAATATCAGCCAGATAGCCAAATAGGATAGTCCAGTGCTCATACAGCAGCAGAAAGATTGATTTTAATGATCATCTATGAAAAAATACCTTTATGGGAGACCAGGGACATAGCTAAGAGGTTCCAGCACCTTGCTGTAGCAAAAAGTCCAAGAATAGATGCACTGAAGAAGTGAGGACCAGTTTCACTTTCCTTTTGCTGTCCAGCCCCCAAAGTGGCACAACTCAGAGCTGAAAGAAGTCCTCCTGGCCCACAGTTTCTCCCACCAGGGAAAGTGAGAATGAAGTGAGTACCTGGCTTCCCTATCCTTGCAGAACGTGCCTAAGAGTCCTGTTTCTCTGTTGCCATCATTGAAAAGGCAAGAGATAACAAATGCTGGTGTGGTGGTGGGAAAAACGGAAGGCTTTGTTAACCCTTGATGGGATTTTAAATTGGTACAGTCACCATGGAAAGCATCATGATGATTCCTCCAAACAGTGGAAATAGAACTATCATGTGATCCAGCATAGTTCTACTTCTGGAAATGCATCCAAAGGAAATGGAAACACTAACTCAAAAAAAATACCTGCCCCTTCACGTTCATAGCAGCATTTAAAAAAATAATTTTTATTTACTTTTGGCTGTGCTGGGTCTTTGTCGCTTCATGGACTTTTCTCTAATTTCAATGAGCAGGGACTGCTCTCTAGTTGTGATGCTCGGGCTTCTCATTCCAGTGGTTTCTCTTGTTGCAGAGCACAAGATCTAGGCTGTGTGGGCTTCAGAAGTTGTGGCTCTGGGGCTCTAGAGCACAGGCTGAATAGTTGTGGTGCAGAGGCTTAGTTGCTCCAAAGCATGTGGCATCTTCCCAGATCAGGGATCGAATCTGTGTCTCCTCCATTGGCAGGCAAATTCTTTACCACTGACCCACCAGGGAAGCTTCCATAACAGCATTATTTACCATAGCCAGGACACAGAAACTAAGTCTTCATCGATGGATAAATGGATAAAGAAGTTGTGTATATTTATACAGTGGAATATTATTAAGTCCTTAAAAAATGAGGAAATCTGACTACTTGCAACAACATGGATGGACCTTGAAGGCATCATGCTAAGTGAAATGTCAGACACTTATATATCGAATTTTCTTTTTAAGATCTTTATAGAAAAAAAAAGATAAAACATATGGTTACCAGATGTGAAGGGCTGGGGAATGGGTATTGAGGAATGTGGTCAAAAGGTACAAATTTCTAGTTTTAAGATAAATAAGTTACAGGGATGTAAAAGTGATTTCCCTGATGGCTCACTTGGTAAAGAGTCTGCCTGCAATACAGGAGACCTGGGTTCAATCCCTGGGTTGGGAAGATCCCCTGGAGAAGGAAATGGCAACCCACTCCAGTATTCTTGCCTGGAGAATTCCAGGGACAGAGGAGCCTGGTGGGCTACAGTCCATGGGGTCACAAAGGGTCAGACATGACTGAGTGACTAACTTTCACTTTTAGCGGTGTAAATGCACAGCATAGTGACTATTAACACTACTATATGATATATTAGAAAGTTTTTAAGAAAGTTAATCCTGAGTCCTCATCACAAGAATAAATTACTTTTTCTTTTTTTTCTCTTTTCTTCTTTTCTTTTTCTTTATATTGTACCTGTATGAAATGTTGGATGTTAGCTGAACTTATTAAGATAATCATTACACAATATGTGTAAATCAAATCATCACACTGTACACCTTATTCAGTTATGTATGTCAGTTTTTCTCAAACTGGTAAGAATAAAAAATTAAAAACAAACTATGGGTTTGTTGATGGATAATTAGATGAAAATAATGTGGTATATGCATATAACAGAATATCGTTGAGCCTTAGAAAAGGAAAGCTTGTCATTTGCAACAACATGTGTGAACCCAGAGGGCATTATGCTAAGTGAAGTAAGCCAGACACAGAAAGACATTAATAAATCCCATATGATCTCACTTATATGTGGATCTTAAACAGGTGAACTTATAGAAGCAGAGTGGAATAACGGTTACCAAAACTAGGAGAAGGGAGAAATAGATGATGGTAGTTGCTGTTGACACTCCCTCAATCATATCTGACTCTATTCAACCCCATGGACTGTAGCACATCAGGCTTCCCTGTCCTTCACCATCTCTCAGAGCTTGCTCAAACTCATGTCCATTGAGTCCGTGATGCCACCCAGCCCTCTCATCCTCTGTCTTCTCTTCCTGCCTTCAATTCTTCCCAGGATCAGGGTCTTTTCCGATGAGTCGGCTCTTTACATCATGTAGCCAAAGTATTGGAGCTTCAACTTCAGCATCAGTCCTTCCAGTGAATATTCAGGATTGATTTCTTTTGGGATTGACTGGTGATGAGATGTGGTGGTTAAAGGTACAAAGTTTCAGAAATGTAAAATAAGTAAGTTCTGGAGATCTATTATTCAGCACAGTGTCTATAGTTAACAATTCTTTGTTGACTACTTGAAAGTTGCTAAGAGAGTATCGTGTTGTGTATTTACTACCACTACTATTATTATTACTATTATTACTACTAATAATAAAGGTGAAAGGGAATTTTGAGAGGTGAGGGATATGTTTATGATGTTGATGGTAGTGGTACCTTTCTGGATGTAAACATATGCCCATGTATACACATTAAAATATGTACATATGCTTAAATATCAATCATATCACAACAGAATAACTTTTAAAATAAAAACACAATTAGGAACAGCCAAAGTGACTATTATGTATTGGAGAAATAAAGTTTTGTTGTGTTAAAACAATAAACAGAATAAGAAGTATTACCTGTTATGCATGTGTGCATGCTCAGACGCTTTGGTCACATGGACTCTTTGAGACCCTATGGACTGTAGCCCACCCCCGCCAGGCTCCTCTGTCCATGGGATTCTCCAGGAAAGAATATTGGAATAGGTTGCCATGCCCTCCTCCAGGGGATCTTCCTGACACAGGGATTGAACCCTCATCTCTTGCATGTCCTACCTTGGCAGGCGAGTTCTTTACCACTAGNCATCGGGATGATGCGGACTCAGTGTCTGCTGGGGCTGTGCACATTCGTGGCCTTCGCCACCAAGCTCTGGAGCTTCTTCATTTATTTACCTCTTGCGGAGGCAGATCCGCACGGTAATTCAGTACAAAACTGTTCGATATGACATCCTTCCCTTATCTCCTGTGTCCCGGAATCGGCTAAGCCAGGTGAAGAGGAAGATCCTGGTGCTGGACCTGGATGAGACATTTATTCACTACCATCATGTTGGGGTCCTGAGGCCCACAGACCACCCTGGAACGCCTCCTGACTTCATTCTCAAGGTGGTAATAGACAAACATCCCGTCCGGTTTTTTGTACNAGGAAGATCCTGGTGCTGGACCTGGATGAGACATTTATTCACTACCATCATGTTGGGGTCCTGAGGCCCACAGACCACCCTGGAACGCCTCCTGACTTCATTCTCAAGGTGGTAATAGACAAACATCCCGTCCGGTTTTTTGTACGTAAGAGGCCCCATGTGGATTTCTTCTTGGAAGTGGTGAGCCAGTGGTACGAGCTGATGGTGTTCACAGCAACATGGAGATTTATGACTCTGCTGTAGCAGATAAACTGGATAACAGCAGAAGCATTCTCAAGAGGAGATACTACAGACAGCACTGCACTTTGGACTTGGGCAGCTGCATCAAGGACCTCTCTGTGATACACAGTGACCTCTCCAGCATGGTGATCCTGGGGTAACTCCCCAGGGGCTTACAGGAGCCATCCAGACAATGCCATCCCCATCAAATCCCGGTTCAGTGACCCCAGTGATACCGCCCTTCTCGACCTGATTCCAATGCTGGATGCCCTCAGGTTCACCGCTGATGTTCCTTCTGTGCTGAGCCGAAACCTTCACCAACAGAGGCTTTGGTGACAGCTGCTCCCCTCCACCTGAGTTGCGGTGCAGGGGAGGGGGAGCGGGAGCCCTCGAGATGCCGCCTGATGCCCTGTCCAACAGTGAGGACGGCTTGGGCAGGGTCTGCCCCCTCCCACCCCTCCCTGCCCTGGGAGCCTTGCACTCCCTACGGAGTCTGGATGGACACAAGGGCCAGATTCTGAAGCAGCCTCACTCTAACTCTGTGTTCCCACTCCTGGAAACCCCAGCCTGGGACATAAGCGCAGATCTAGGAGAGCCGCAGCCGCGTCTGGTGGAGAAACACGACTGGCCGGAGTGAGACAGACATCCGGTAATCCGGGAGGCTCAAAAGAGAAGCCAAGCCAGCTTTGTTGTGATGTGATTTTTTAAAAAACGCTTGTACAAAACTGATCTAATTCTTCACTCCAAGGGCTGGGCTGTGGGTGGGAAACTGGGATTTGGGGCCACTGGACTTCCCCCACACTTGTCCTCTCCCTTACTTTCCCTCTATTTGCCCTTCCTCCTAGATTCCCTCAGATCTGTAGGCAACTTTCTCTCTCTTTTTTCCTTTCCTCTTTTTTAAACCATGCATTATAACTTTGAAACCAAAAAGTAATAAAAATAATAAATTTAAATTAAAAAAATTTAAATACAGATTCCAGGATTCCCCCTTTAACCCATGAATTGGATTCTTCAGAGGAGAGTCCAAAAATCTATAAAATTTGTATGCCTCCCCAAGGTAACTTGTCAGGCAAATTGGAGAAATATAAATACAAGACTAGTTTCACAGGTGTGTGAGACATGCAGCTGAACAGAGCTCTGAGCTCAGCAGGGGTCCTCGCTCTCAGTTTACTCCACTGCTGTCTTCCCCTTGAAATTCTTCGTTATTTTTAGAAATCCCATCTTATCCCTGAAGCCATTCACAATCCCCCTTCTATGCAAAGATATGCTAGACTTCAACCCAGGCCCCTTATTAACATGTACTTGTTCTGACTTCATCCTGAGCTCCCTTTTCCTGTGTGTTTAGTGAACTTTCAAGTCATCTGCAAGCTCCTTGCGACTGTAGGCTTTGCCAAAGTCGATCTCTTTTCATGGTCTCAGCACACGCATGCCCACAGTCACCAGACTGGAAGTGTAGAGATCCCCACACCCACGGGGCAATTCCAGAATTATCCCATTGTCCTATCTCTACTTCTAGAATATCCAGACTCAGCTTCTCACATCCTCGCTGGACCTCCTCTTATACTGACTTTTCTTGACCCACATCTTCCTTGACTTTAAACCTTTGTCCCTTGTACATCACAGGAACAAAACAGAGTGGCCACACCCAGGCTTTCTAAGTATTCTTCTCTCCTCCTATCAAAAGAACACTATCAGACAGCATGAACTAGCCCTTAGTCACATGGAGTGCCCCTCAGTCCTGGCAAAGTGCCTTGTGCATTGTAGGGTCCCCAAACTGATATCAGAGTGTTAATTCTAATGTGTTCAATGTCAGAGTATTAACATAAAGAAGGAAGCCAGTATGGAGAGTGTTCTTCACAGTGAAATTGGAAATGCTTTCTTTGTGTAGACGTTGCCTCTCTGACAAGGGTCTGCTTATGCTTGGAAAATTAGGACATGGTCTACCCTGGTCTCTTCATGCATATTGTGAAATAGCATTACTGAGAGACAGAGAGAGATGGAGTTCAGAGTGTGCTCCAGTCTACAAAGGAAGAAATTCCAGCTCATCATAAAGTATGAGTTTGGAACTGTTGTTGTTGTTATTTCTGCTAAATAGAAGCTCCCAAATTCTAGATGAGCAAACATTTCCTGGAAAACCAGCACTCAACAAAACCAAACAAAACAAAACCCTGATTGGTTGTGTTGGTCAATTTCTATGGAGTAAATATCCCCACTACAGCCAATTTCAAGCTACCGTGGGTTTTACAATTGACTTGCAGAATTTCCAAAGCTTGCATAAGTCGGGACAAGCCAGTTCCAGCACCCCATTTTGCAAACCACTGTCCCTGGTGCTGTGAAAAATACAAGCCCCTTTCCCTGACCTCAGTAAGCCTATAATCTAGTGGAGACAGACATATTCACTTTGATAAACTGCTTTATTTTTCCTAGAGAAATATGCATCAGCCTTGGTACTGAATATTTACTGAAATTTGGAGCACATCAGGGTATATGCAATGAGTTTCCCAAAGATTTGATTCTTAGAGATTGATAGGCTGCCAATTTGTAACAGTGCAGCTATAATATTATCTACTTTAAATGTTCTACCTTATTACATTCTCAAAACCCACATTCTAATAGAGTTCTTGGGTAATTGTTTTTCAACATGAAAGCATTTGTGCTAGACACAACTAGTCTTTCAAGACATTTAAAGACCATTAGCAAAAAAATAAGTTCCCACTCCAACAGAAACTCTTTTGATGGAACAAGATAAATTCCTCTGTTTGCTCTCAGATTTTGCATTATTTATGAACAAATCACATAGGGAGGGGGCAGCAAATAGAGATGAAAGCATGTTTCAGGAACACACGCTGATGTTATGTACCGCACATACTGAAA